>JAPPVO010004970.1:0-43241 GCA_030407325.1 Camellia japonica | reverse complement strand
ACACAGCCTCTCTCTGAAGGATTTCTCTTATAGGGGCTTCTGTCGCTGGAGTGCCAATAGGGTAAGGGAGGGGGGTTTCGCTCGCTGGCCTCATTTCGCCTCCCTCTACCTTCTTTTTCTTTTTTCTTCTTTCGTTTTCTTCTAATTTCTGCAAGTAAACTTGGAAGCTTGTCTTCCATTCCTCTCTCTCCTTGTGAGGTGTGGTTATATCGGAACTACTTCAATCTCCTCCTCCGTCTCTTTCCGACTTTGTCAACACTACTATCACTAGATTTGCCTTCTCCTCACCTCCATAGTCTCACCCGCTTCAGATCTACCTTTACCCTTTCTCCGCTTATTTGCTCCACCAGATCTGCCCGGTTGCCGGTGTCGTTGTCGTCCCTCCCTCGCATACGTGTCTAAGGTCTGAAGGTAGTCTCCTAGTTTGTTTATTTTTTTTGGTGTTTGATTGTGTGGTTAGGTTTCTATCGGTGTTTGATTGTTGCTTACCCATCTTTGTGGATGTAGCCTATGATTGTTTTTTTCGACTCGCCTATTGTCGAACTCTTATAATCGACTTTGCTTTGCAGTACAAGATTAGCGTCGTGTTTTTCTCATAATAGTTATTCGTGCTTTCTTTTGATTATTTTTTCTTAGTTTGGGGTATGTTTTTGTTGGATCACTACAAAAAAATACACTTTCGGCGACTAAATTTTTAGTCGCCAAAGTCCTTTTTTAGTCGCCAAAGGTCGCATTTACACTTTCCCCAACAAAAACTTTTAGTCGCCACTGTTGTCGCCAATACGTCGTCGCGGATACCTTTGGCGACTAATAAAACTGTTAGTCGCCAATTGTCCAGTCTTCAGCGACTAAAGAATTGTCGCCAAATGAAATTCCATTTTTGGAAATTAGACCTTTGGCGACTAAACTTTTAGTCGCCAATAGTGAATTTTTTTTTATATTATTTAAATATTTGCCGACTAAAATTCTCGTCGCCAAAACGTACAACTTTCGGCGACCAACGACTTTAGTCGCCAAAACCATTTTCAGGAAAAAAAAAAATTTGCCTCAGCTGCTCCAAGGTTCGAACCTGCAACGTCCAATACAACACTCATTCCCACTACACCACCAAACATCACATGAATATTAATGCATCATATATTATTTTATACTACATTCGTTGGTAATAATAGAAATTGTATATATATAAATAATTATTTTTATTTAATATATTTTATGAAAAAATAAATTATTTACTAAAAAAAATAGGAGTATTTTGGCGACTAAATATGAATTTTAGTCGCCATTCTATATGTTTTGGCTACTAATTACTGTTTAGTCGCTAAAAAAATTAATTTCCGCTAAAAATTAGCACTTTCGGCGACTAAACTAATTTTTAGTCACCAAACCTCCACTTTTGCCGACTAAACACAATTTTAGTCGCCAATTGTCCACTTTTAGCTACTAATTTTTTTTAGTAGCCAAAACCTTTACTTTTGGCTACAAAAAAATTGTTGTCGGTAAAACACCTATATTCGGCGACTAAACTATTTTTTAGTCGCCAAAAGCTGTACTTTTGGCTACTAAATGTCTTTAGTCGCCAAAAACCGTCGCCTTTGGCTACTAAAATTGTTTTAGTCGCTAAAAACCCTGTATTCGGCGATTAACTTACTTTTGGTCGCTAAAACCCGTATATTTGGCGACTAAAGTCTTTTAGTCGCCGAAAGTGATCAAATTTGGCTACTAACTCAATTTTAGTCGCCCATTGGCCTACTTTCAGCGACGAAATTTTAATTTTTGGTCGCCAAACTGCTTTTTTGTTGTAGTGGATGGATTCCCTGTAAGTGCCGTTTAGCTTTCATACTTCAATGGAAATTTCTATTGATAAAAAAAATAAAAAAATAAAAAAAACTTCATGAGGCATAACTAAACATATCAAAATAATATCATAACTAAAGAAGAAAATTATGGTTCTAAATCGCGGTATTGGGTAATGTAACGATATCGATATCGATCACGGAGTATCGGTATCGGCAATATCGATTGGTGCGTATCGGTAATCGGGTGTCGCGGCGGTGAAATTTTAAAAATCATTTCATAGCTTTTTTTTTTCGTACTAGTCCGAACCGTGAGTATCGGCCCTCGCGGATTGTGTAATGGCTTGTGAACAGTTACAGACCGATACGTATTGGGACTCTCGCCGATATGCCTGCAATTTTCAATCTCAGCGGTATACCGGCATATATCTATCGCGGTACCTTATTTTTCCGATACGTATCGGCCGATACGTAGCGTATCGGTCGATTTTTTAGAACTATGAGGAAAATTAATTATAACTAAAAAAAATTAAAATAACTAGAAGTACATGAAATAACTAAAGGTACGTATGATAACTGAAATTTCCTTTGTTTTCTGTTTGCTTTTGGTTGGTTTCTCATCAACCTGAGACTTTGCTAGCATATGATTGTGCTAGTTTTGCGGTGCCAACTTAGTTGGGATCGTTGAGTTTAGTTATGATACTTATAACTTTCCCCTTGCTTTATTGATGTATGTTTGATTTGTATCTTCTTTCCATCAATAAAGTCTTATTTCTTTGCTGAACAAAAAAAGAGTGTGGGCACTGTAAAATTTTCCATAATTTTTACACACATGATTTTATACCTACTCGAGTCCCACATGTTTAAACTTTGGGATTCATTAATTTAAATATCTTTTACAACTTTCAAAGAAATATGATAAATTATAGTTTTCACTTTTTAAAGTATTACTTAATTCTCACCTTACTCCTTAGACTTAGATTTCTCCAATTTAATTCTCCAAGTATTAATTTTTTTTTTAATATGGTACAACATGGTATATGTCGTTTAGTTTTCTAAAGAGATTTCTCCAATTTAATTCTCCAAGTATTAAATTTTTTAATAGGTACAACATGGTATATGTCGTTTAGTTTTCAAAGAAAAAAAAAAATGAGAATTTTCTATTTACGCAATACTTCCATCTCATTATTATGATTTAAATAAGAATATCAAGATATGTATCATTATCAATAATACAATCATATATCGGTTGATATCGGATAATTACGACCAATATATAGTGAATAATCATATCCAAAGTCTTAAATTAAAACTTAGCTCCATATCACATTTTCTAATTACACACTTTCAAAATTCAAATTTTTATTCATTCTCATTACACTCTTCATAATTCCAAATATATCATCCACCATAACCTTTCTTTCTCTTTCTAGAGTTAATGTAAGCTTTTTGGGGCCAAACGGTTGAATTGAATGAAGGCATGTGTCTCTACCCGCTAGAATCTCAATTCTTGTTAATGGCTAGCCAACAATAGAATTTAGTCCAAAAAAACATGTTAATAATTTTCAAAATCCGTTTAAGTAATGACAACCAATTTCCAGTAACGACAATCATCTTTTTGAACGGTAAGACGATGCACTTTCACCTTGTTTGTTCAATGTTTATTAACTCTAATTATATTACCAAGAAAATTAAGAGCTGGACTAGTAAATGTCTTTCCTATGCTGGTAGGAGTCAATTGATTCAATCTATTCTCTTCTTTATGCAAGTGTACTGGACTTCCTTGTTTTATTCTTCCTAAGAAGATTATTAAGGAGATTGAGAGCCTCTTAAGATCTTTCTTTTGTCTGGCAGTGTGCTTAGTAAGTTTGGGTTTAAAGTGTCTTGGGATCAGGTTGTGCTCATAAGAATGAAGGAGGTTTGGGATTTAGATCTCTGGATGTTTGGAACAAAGCCGCTGTGGCTAAGCATGTTTGGTTTTTATTCTTCGGTGGTGTGCAATCTATGTGGTGTCATTGGGTCCTTCCTATTCTTCTTAAGGTAGGAGCTTTTGGAGAGTGACAGTTCCTAGCGACCCTTCATGAGTTTAGAGGAAATCTTGTCGCTTAGGCCGCTTGTTTTCCCCCTTATTAAACACATCATTGGGGATGGGAGCAATGTTTTTCTGTGGCATGACAATTGGCATCCATTAGGTTCTTTATATGACAGGTTTGGGGCTAGGATTATCCATACCCTTCCTGATAATTCTAAGGTCAATGTTATTGTTGATAATAATTCCTGGAAATGGCCTCGTGCTGCTTCTCGGGTATTAAAGGAGTTAATTGACTCCACTCCCCTTCTCTGGTTCCTAGCCATGCCACTGACAGAATTGTTTGGCTCCTTGCTACTGATGGCAAGTTCTCTATTAATTCCACTTGGAATTCCTGGAGAAAGTCTTTTGCCAAGGTCTCTTGAGCAGGTCTGCTTTGGGGTAATCATAGTATCCCGAAAGCCAATTTTGTGACTTGGATGGCTATTCATGGTCGTCTTTACACTGGGGACAGGTTATCTCGTTTTGGTTATACGCATACTGGTAATTGTGATTTCTGTCATAACCATTATGAGGATCACAACCATCTTTTTTTCCACTGTCCTTTTTCGGATAATGTTTGGAAGGAGCTTCAATCTAGGATTACTGTATCCTGACCCTGTCTTGAATGGCCTGAATTGGTCAATCATATTTCTAAACTTGTTAAGGGTAATTCTGTGGGTGCTATCATTTCCAGACTTGGGTTCACTTGCACTGTTTACCAATTGTGGCTTGTTAGAAATAACAAAATTTTTAACAATGATGCTTACCCTGAAGATGTTGTTATAAAGCGGATTGTGGATATGATTAGGTTTAGAATGTTGTCCATAACCAACTTGAAAAATCATTCTAATGACAGTTGGTTTCTAAACAAGTGGAGGCTACCTACTTCTATCTTGAAAGAGAGATGTAGTGATGGTAGCAGAAGAACTTTGAGTGATGTAAGATCAGATAATGTGGGTTGAGTGGCTTGTGAGCACAAACTATGGGTTATCTAACTGTTTGCTAATTTTGCAGTGCTTACAAGCTGGCTTGAGTGTTGCTATTTACCATAAATTGAGGGTTGAGTTTTTGTAGTCAAATACACCTTCCATTCCACTATCCACAGAGTGTTTTCTAATGGTGACAAATATATATATTGCTGTTACTCTTTTTTGCAGGTGTTTGACGGGGCTGAGGTTGTATAATGGGACCTTCTCTTGTGGGTTGAGTGTTGAGAGACTATATATTGAGTGTTATTCGTTATCTGCCGAGTGGTGGAGGCTATATATTGTCGGTTGAGTGTTGTGAACCCCTACATTATATGCATTATACCATTTGTCCTTTACATATTCAGGTTTCTGTTTGGCTGCTCTCTCATTATCTATATGGTTGGACATGTTTTATTAAATGTCCAAACTTTAAGATTTGGGTTGCGGCTATTAAGGATGATGGCAGGTTTACGGCTATTTTGCTGCTGGTGTTACGTCTGTATAACTGTTTTGGGTTTCACTAACCTTCCTACCTTGAAGATGGAAGAAGCACTTGTAAAGAATGCTGGTTATAAGATGTGCTTACATAAAAGCTGTTGGGGTGGGTACATTTTCGCTACTGCTGGCAAGTGTGATAGCAAAGTGAAGGCCATGTTTTCGTCTTTTGTGACGAAGAAAGTTGTTTTTGTTATTTTGTATATTTATATTTTCCAATTTGTATCAACTTCTCTAATCTCTTTTTGAGCCTACCCTTACGGGATGTGCAAGGGATGTTATTTCATTTAGGTGTCTTTGCTAATAGGTATGTTCATGGCTACATATTTTGTCTATGGGGCCCATGAACATTCTCCTTGCATCAGCTAATTTTCTTTTGCTTAGGGTGTTGTTTGTTGTTTCTGCACATATTTCTATTAGGTTTTGGTTGAAGTTTTTGATGTTCTAACAGGTTGTTTGTTTTGGTCCTTGTGGGCCCTCATTCTTTTTGGGACGAGTCTGCATTGTTGCTGTCCAATTTTTATTGGTTATTGTATAGTTTTGCTAGGACCTGGGGCATGCCCCTTGTATTTGTGTAAGTTTTTTTGTTTTTTATTTTATGACTTATTCACCCAAAAAAAACTCTAATTATACAATATGCCAATTATAAGTGTTAAGATTAAACAACCATGAGGCAATATCTTATCATCATTGACCACTTGCATAGTTAAAAATGATCCTAAAAAGTTTTTTTTTTTTTGGATTAAACTAGTTTTTCTTTTCAATTAAAGATTTTGTAATGAACGTGCCCAGATCATGACAATGTACCCAAGTGATGACTTTAAAAAAAACAAATAAATAAATAAAATAAAAAAACAAAGTAAACAGCATTCTATGGTTTCCAAGTTCCAATTATGCTATGCAAATGTGAGTGATGAATGTTTTATCAATAATGTCATGGTGATCAAATATGAGTACTAAATTTTAAATATCATCTATATCGTAATTTTTTTTTATAAATATAATCTAATATGCTATTATTGGTATTTTATTATGATGGCAATGTAAAATAAATATTTACATATTCAAAGTTCAAACATAACAATTATCAGGCTCCTCGTTGAAGACTCCAAAAATAAAATAGAATTTGCAAAGATTAAAAAATTAATATCGATTAATTATGAAGGGAAAAAAAAAAAGAACAATAACAAAACAAAAGCAAAACTAAAACTAAGGAGAACCGTGGCAACACGTCCAAATGATCAGCCAAAAAAAAAAAAAAAATACATGCTATTATTCATCCTTCCTTCTCTCATTGACCTTGTTGCTAACCCTCAAGAACTCATTTCTGGCATTACTCAAAACAAATAATAAAAATAAAGGCATGAAATTAAAGAAGAGAACACTCATATAATAAAAAGTAATATTCAAAACTAATCATTTGTCTCATTTCATCAATCGTCCACAATGAAAAACATAGATGAAAAGATAGACAAAGAAATTTAAATAAATTTAAAAAAAAATAAAAATAAGACATGTATCTGATAATCAAGGAGAGGCATTTTCGGATCGATCAAAATGAAGGAGTTGACCGCAACATTTGGGGCAATCTTCAACCTGTTTGGGAACCATGAAATACATTAGGCAGCTCTTGCACCCAGCCACCACCAGTACATGGTTTTTTCGATCATCGGACGAGGAGGAGCTCCGATGATCATATTGTTGGTTTCTTGAAGAAGACGGTGAAGACTCGGACGAAGATTCTTCGCTATCATACGAGCTATCGTCTTCTTCCGAGTAAAAATCACCGCCACCACCACTGAAATCTGCCATCGTTCTCGGATCCTCTTTTGCTTTCATCCCTGTCCTCCAGTTTATGTAATATATCTCCCCAGTCTACACCATTTTTACAGAAAAATGATTTACAAACAGGATTTTTTTTTTAAATTAAAAAAATTAATTTACAATAATATGAGAGTGTGATATTTGAAATTATAAACCGATGTTTTAATTTAAATGAAATAATGATAAAGCGAAAATCATTCTATTTGTATAATACTACCCAGTACTACATATACAAAATTGTCATCATAAAGATTAAGAAAAAAACTAACATGCTTTTTTTTGTTTTTTTTTTTTTTGTTTGGAACTAACAAGTTAAAAAGGGAAAAAAACAAGAAAAGTAAAGGGTACTATACAATGTAGCGTTGCTAGGGAAAAGATTAAGGAACAAGAAAAAGAATTAAAGAAAATAAATAAATATGTACCCATTAAAGAAAAAGTATGAAATGGATCAACCCAGAAAAGTCTTTCTTTTTCTCTGTTCTTTTCTCTTTCATTTTTTTGTTTTTTGTTTTTTCCCCTTAGGGTGAAAGAAATAGTTTCTGATGGAAGGAAAAAGCCTCTGGGCTTTTTTAGGGTTTGCTCGTGTGGTGAAAAAGGAGACAAGGATTGCAATGAACACAAGATAATCAAAAGACATCATTCAAGACAATAAAAAGATTATAATTAATAAAGAGTAAATGAGTAATGGAGCAATCAAGATCTATCATGGCAATTGAATTTAATGCAAGTTGAAACAGAGACAAATATATAAATAGTACATAAGAGAACAGAAAGAGAAAGAGAAAGTGAGAGAAAGTAAATATTGGGTATAACGGTGATGGAATCGAACCTTTAGATCGAGACACTGTTCCCAATGGTAAGGGAGGGAGATTTGGGAGTGAAGGTCTAAGGTGGCATCGGTGGAGTTATGATGATGTCCCGGCGAATCGGAGGAAGAAGAGATGCCAATTCCGGAGGGTGTGTCGCTGCTTGTGGTTTGGTTTAGAGAACAGTTTTGCAGAGATCTCTCCAAGGATGCTGTGATTGTTGCCATGTTCGGAGATGTCATCACTACTGCTTCAAACCCCCCAAAATATGTAAAAATACACCACACCCAAACCCAATTTGAAATAGAGAGAGAGAGAGAGAGAGAGAGAGAGATTAAAGGGAGGATTGATTTTATAATAAATGAATGAACTCAAAATGAAATGAAAGGGTTATTTGTTGTCGTGATGAACAAATAGTATAAAACAAGGGAAACAATAGAAATAGAAATTTGAAAGTTCCAAGTTCCACGCTCTCTGAGTGAGTGGGTTTGGTGGGACCAGACGCGTCCGCACTGTCTATTTTTTAAGGTGTAAATTATAAATACACTTCTTTCAACTTTTTTTTAGATTTGTTTAAAATATAAATTATTTTTTATAATTTAAAAAATTATAAATATTTTCTTGTCAGAATTTTTTATTTAATAAAATTAATTAAAAAAGTAAAATTTTTAATTATTTATCTATACAATAATAAAATTATCTGAATTATTAATTGAAATATAATTTTAACATTATTAAAAACTATTAATTAACTTGATGATTTATTAATAAAATGATCTATTTGTTATGAAATTAAAAACTTTCGGAGGTATAATGTAATTTTTAGATCCACAAGAGATAATTTGTAATTTAAGTAAATCTCAAAAGGTGTGTTTGTAATTACCTTTTTTTAAAATTTTGAAAGTTCGATTTTTAATAGTTTAAAAATAAATTATTCATATAAAAATTTATATTAATTATTAATATTCACATATTTTAGAATATATATATATATATTAATTTTGTTAACATAAATATAATCAAACATATAACTATTTATATTAATAACTTGTTAGGTTTCGTAAATAATTTATTTCGAAAACACTGAAAATTAAACCATTCATTATATTGCTTGGATTCCGGTATTCCAATCATGTCACGACTCTGTTTATAACAAACTTATCTAGTTTACCTACTTGATTTCCGGGAGCTGAAACAGATATTACAACAGAATTATCCTTATTCTGATTATTATTATTTTAAAAACTTTACAATAAGTAAAAGAGAAGTAAAGAAAGAAAAATTACATAAAGCAATTGCCAACTACTTAAAAAAATGTAATGAAATTATTTAATTATGGTTATTAGATTAATTTATGTTTTTTTTTTTTTTTTTTTCTTGAATAATCTACTACACATAAGATTACAAAATGAACTGCTTAAAAAATTTGTATGCCAAATTTTTTTTGAGGGACTTAGGTGTCAAGTTGACATATGTAAATTTGATATATCTAAAAATAAATACTCCATCGGCTCTGTCACATTTATTATTTTATTTTAATATTTTTTAACTCTTGTATAGGTTCTTATCATCAAAATAATAAAATTAAAAGAATTTGACATTTAATTTGTCATTGCTCAAAACATCTCAATTGCCAACTCATTTTACAAGTTTAGACATAACCAAATTGCATGCCAAATTCATTATCAAAATTGTTGCCTCAAAGAGGTCAATTCTAGTGAAAATGTAAAAATATTCTTAAATTTTTAAAGTAGAACTCGTGATAAGCCAAACTGAACGAGATAGTGCTTCCGGAGTGAAGCCTGTCCTTAATAATTACCCGTTTCATATATATGTAGTTAGAAGGTCTCAGCTGCATAATTTAAGAGTTAATCTTGATGGCAAAAGACTTCTATAACTCAACCATAACAAATAAAAAATAAATAAATAATTAGAAGTTAAAATAAAAGAAAAAAAAAATAGAGATAGTGGACATGGCGAATGTATTGGGGGAACCGCCGAGAGAATATATGTCTATGGAGAGAGAGAGAGAGAGAGAGAGAGAGAGAGAGGGGTTCACGAGACAGTGGAGATGGGGGAGCTTTGGGGGGAGGGTGAGGGAATTCAAAAGAGAGAATATAAATTAGCAGTAGAGTAGTAGTTTTCCTGATTTCAGGAATCTAATCTGAGAACTTCAGAGTCCTCTCTCTCTCTCTCTCTCTCTCCCCCCTTCTTCTTTTCAGTTTCTGCAATGCAGTGAGTGACCCACCCCTCCCTCCCTCCACTGATCCCTTTATTTGTATAGGGGCGTTTTGGAAAAGCAGTTAGAAGTCAATTTTTTAGTCTTTTAATTATTTTTAGATCGTATTATTTTTTTAATTTTTTTTATATAAAAATTAAAAAATTAAAAAATCAACTTTTTATTAACTTTTCAAAAACACCATATAATATGGCTGCCCCACCCGATTATTCCCTTCTTTCTCTCTACCTTCCCTCCCTAAATTTTATTTTAATAATTGGTGTTCAAATTAATTTACACACATTTCGATTAATCTTGAAAATCAATCTTTCTGTCTGCATGCACCCTATTTAAAACCATAGCAAACGTCTTATATGAATTGATTTCAAAAAACTTAATGTAACTAGTGAGTATTGAAAATGAGATCCAGAAAAAACATATCTCAAACCTCAAGTTGTTCCCTTTCTAAAATTTTATGAATTCAATAACAATTTATCTTTATTAAGTAAGGGGGATTTACATACAAGTCTCATTTTGTGAACTTATAATCCATTAAGTCCTAAATAAAATTATTTGCTCCTTCAAGTTCCATTAATTTTTAATGGCCTAATTTATTCTTCCAAGACCTCCTCATAGCTGCCAAACATTATTGTTGTCTTCATTCTCTCTCTCTTCACAGTTGCAATTTAAAGTTCTACGCAACTTCAGTTCGACGAATCCATGCACAAGAATCACAGTAGCCAAGCTCATGGATAATTCATGGTTTAAGAAAGGATTCAAACAAATTGAAGTCCCATTGCCCATTCAAGACGAACACGACAACACACCTCGCAGCCTTCTAGACTTCAACGAAGCATTTGAATTCGATTCAGAAATCATAGAGAAGAAGAGAGGAGAGGCGACAACAAGTTCCATGATCATGAAGCCAACTTGCATGAATGCCTTTGATATCATCTCTCTCTCGCAAGGATTTGATCTCTCAGGCTTGTTTGAGAATGACAACGATCGGGATCGAAATCTGGATCCATTTCGGATCGCCCGTGAAACCTACTCAAGTTCCACCCAATTGAACCAAGAACAGGTCAAGAAGTACGCAGATCACACCAGGGCTTCGAATCGAACCCCAAATTGCAACCTTCCAAGTCAAAAAGTTCACCAGATCTGAAATTGTAACCCTATGTACTCAACTACATTGTTCTTCTGAATTCTAATTTGAAATTGAGAACATTCTCAGTTTATAATATTCTCAATTTTAATCATGAAAAAAATTGAGAAATTTTTCAAAATTGATAATTATAAATTTCTTAGTTTTGATAATATTCTTAGTTTATACTAGAAAAAAATTGAGAAATTTCATAGCTTTGATAATTATAAATTGAGAATATTCTCAGTTTTAAAATTGAGAACATTCTCAGTTTTGGGATTAAAAGACAAAACGTCTTTTTACCTATAAATGAGACTTAATGGTTCAAAAACTTTTTGACAGGACCTAAACTACCACCAAATATGTAGATAGAACTTTTTGATAATTAATCCTATATAATTGAGGGACTATAGATAATTCAATTAATATATTTTCCGATTTCTCCTTTGTTAAGTCAATAACATATAGCACTCTAATTAGCTAATAGTTTTCCTCTTCGCACATTAACTTGGACTTGCATTGAGTTTATTTTATGTAACTTTCCTCAAGTTAAAAGATAATAATATGCAACATGAAGTAAAGCATCTTCATTTTTTCTAACTTTCAAATTATCAAATCTTTTCACGTTATTTATGATTTATAAATTGTAAATAAAAGCTCCACCAAGCAGGCTAGCACAAACTTTTTTAATATTGCTTGGGTGTGCATCACAAATCCCTCTTTGGAGAAATTTACAGTGTGCACCATTTTAAATGGTGCACATTATAAAAAAGGTTATGATATTTTATAATGATTATTATGATTATTTGTAATATATGTTATGACATTTTGTAATAAAGTTATAAATAGTAAATTTATGATGTGTATCTTAAAATTAGGAATGATAATGTTATGATATTTTGTGATTTTTGTTATGACAGTTTGAGATTTTATTATGACATTTTTTAGTGAAAAAAAATTATGACTTTCATAGTGAAAAAGTTTTAACATTTTGGGTTTAAGTTATGAAATGTTGTGAAAAAGTTATAAAAGGCATACCATATGCACATTTTTTGAGGGTGCACATCGTAACATCTCCCAAAATCTTTTAATATACTTTTAGTAATCAATAAAAAACTAAGCTGTATTTGGTTAGACTTTCAAAACTTAATTTTACCCTTTGCTTTGCGTGTGGTGTTTGGTTAGCATTTTTAAAAATTGATTTCACACCTACTTTTTAAAACACGTCTACCTGGTCGTCTCTTTGGATGTTCGGTCAGGTTGATCGAAACAGTGGTCTTTTTTTTTTAATATTTTTTAATTTTTTTTTTTATGAGTTTTGAATAGAATTTTGGGTTGTGTGCTTGGTTATAAGTTGTAAGTTTTCGAATAAAATATCATATGTCACATTAAAAATTTCAAACTCAATACAAAACTCTTTTTAAAATTTTTAAAAAACTCATAACCAAACAAATTTTCTATAATGAAATCATAATTCCAAAACTCACAAACTCAAAATACAACTCTATTATCAAATTATAATTCTAAAACTCTACCAAATACTACTTTCATTTTTCCTTATTTCTTTCTTTCATTTTCTTTTCTTTTGTAATTTTTTTTCTTCTTTCCTTTTTTGAGAGGGATCTTTAGCAACTCTACTGGATGAAGAAAAAGAGAGTCAAACATCCTAATATTCAATAAAAATGGTTGTATTTGTTTTTATTAATTGACCAAGTAGGAAGTTTTATCAAGCAACACAGATAGTGATGGACAAGAAAACCATATATGCATCAACAACTCACATTAACCTCATTAAAGTACTACAAAAAATATCATATAGTGTTATTGGTAATAAAATATTACAAAACTAAAATGCACTATATAAAACTCAGTGACTTTCTCATTTTTTAACAAATTATTACTATTATTATTTTTTGGGGGGATTTTGTGAATTTCCCAATTCATTCCCTTTCACATTGCACGATGAGGTTTGTGGTTCTGCGCATGAAGGGAACATACCCTAGTGGCCTCGGGCATGCCCTTCCTAAATGCATGCATTCTATTGGCTTGGCTGCCCAATTTTATATTTTATGTTTATTTATTTAATTTTATATATAATAATTTATTACAGGTGTTCCTAAACAAACCTTCCTGCACGACACACCCTAAGTTATCCTTGGGCTGTAATAATATAAACTAATAAAGAATAATACACTTAATTAATTAACAGCTACATTTATACGATTTCTCTTTCACAAACTCTTCAAATAAGTAGAAGGTTTTGAGAGAAGAAAATAGTGTAATTAATTAATTTTTTTCTTATCATATCATTAGGAAAATTTTGTGATGGAGAAATTATATGTATACAGATTTTTTTAATCACAATAACCAAGTTGTTCTCTACTCCAATTCGGGGAGGGTTCCATTTTCATGGTTGTGTCCACTTTGAGTCTAGTTGACTCTTGAATCATTCAATTTGTAAAGTTGGTTAAATAATTATTAATGTAAAAAATTAAATTAATTAAATATTAATAGTTACATAATTGTTTATAATTATATAAAAAAATGATATATTTTTAAAATTATATTTGTTATTTAAAAAAATGATCCAATCAAGTAAATGTTGATATCCAATCTATAATATATATTTTTTTTTGCACGTATAATCTACTCAGAGAATTTTACAAATTGAACAATGGACTGGACTTCTCTCTTGAAGGAGATTGTCTGAACTTGTAAGTACATTACGGATCCCATTTTAATGATTCGAAACACTCATTTTATAAAAACATTTTATGCATATCATAGACACACACAAAAAATAATAATAATATTAAATTAACTTAATAATAATATATTCAATTTATCACATTTATTTTTTTTAAAAAACAGACCATATATTTTGGAATACTCATTTACAAAATGATTCACGCCCACGCGTCTTTGACTTGATCCTGGCCACACATTTACTGGCAAAAAACGAGTGTTTAAAGGGTTCATGCTTCTATCCCACAGTTCAAAGACTAGCTAGCTGCATTCCTCAACTCTTGATTGGAACCATTTTGTTTGAAATTTTAAAAGTTGCTTTATGCCATGTTCAAGTTGGGTATAGAAGCCAACCGAGGTTGGTTAAATGGGTAAGATCGGACTTTTTGTATTTAAAGTTTCAGCAGTGCTAGGTCCCCCGAATCCGGGGGACTCCGAATCCCCACAATTTCCGTTTTAAGTAAAAAAAAAAAAAAAAAAAAAAAGAAAAAAGAAAAAAGAAAACAGTTTTCAAAAAAAGAAATTAGGGGGATTAGAGGGATTATTTTTAGGGAAATTTTTCATTTTCCTTAAAGTTTACGTTTGATTTTTACTATTAGTAGTACTTTTTAATGGGTCATTTATAAGTCTAATGTAAGTTATCGTTGAGGTTTGCGACTTATCCGGATCATGGACGGGGTAGCTTTTCTCACCTAAATTTTTTAATACCAAAAAAAGTTGGGTACAAAAGTTTCTAAACTAAAATTTAAGATTTTTTTTTTTAAATTGATTTTATTGCCGTGACTTATTCTATGTCAATGTTAATAAATTTTAAGATAATATTTGATTTGTTGTACTTCAAATAGTCCCCTACCCAAGAGCATCACCAGCAACACTTTCGTCTCGTAGGTTTCGTTTGTTTTTAGAGTTAAATTGAATGAAATTATTAGTGTGAGAATTATTAGTAAAAAGATTAATAAAAATTGTATAAGTTTATATACTACTAGTGTGGTGATATTAGTTAGTTGTAATTAAATATATAAAATTACGTAAAAATTCTTATTATATAAAATGTAACTTTGCTATCTTTATAAAATGGAGGGAAAATTTGTGTTTTCTCCTTCAATTCTCCAATCCCATTGGACTAGAATAACAATTCCACCTCCCTCATCCGATTGTTAATCCCCTCCTTAATGTTGTGTTTGGTTGGAGGATTTGAGGAGGGATTTGGAAAGGGAAATAGAAAAGGTAGGTCAAATGTGAATAAAACATGCCTTTATTTCACCTAGTTTCACACACCTTTTCCCTTTCCTTTTCCAAATCCCTCTCCAAATCCCTCTCCAAATCCCCCAACCAAACACAACGTAAAGGTATTAGCAATCCCAAGTGACTATTAGTCCTACAGCTTTTATTATAAACAAATACAATTTTTGTAGGACCCATGGGATTACCAATCCAATCCAGTGCCCCTTAGGGTTTGATTTTTTCAGAGTTAGGATAGAGCATCTCCAATAGCAAATGTTATAATGCTATAATTTGGCAATAAATATTAGTAAATTGTCAAATTATAGCAATGGTGCTCTAATGGTCAAATGTTATTGTAACAAATCTCAATCAACTTTTCCTTCAATTTTGTAGGTGTTGTTTGGATATAGGTTTTTAGTGATTTTTTATTGTTTCTGTTTTGTCTTTTGTGACATTTTTCGAACTAAAAAAAATTAAATATTTATATTGTATTCGACTAGACAAATATAAAAAATTAAAAAAATTGAAAAAATTAATTTTTTATTTTTTTATTTTATACAACTCACCCCACCAAAAAAAACAGACGACTAGAAAATTTAAAAAATAAATAAATTATTAACCACATTAAGGGTTGGTTTGGGATGTCCTAAAAAAGTGTACTTTTTGACTTATTGGTGGGTTTGTGTTGGGTTTGGGTTGGGTTTGATGTGATGTGTTAGAGAGGTGATGTGATTTAAATAAGATGATGTGACTTAAATAAGATAGTGACTTTTTGACTTATTTAGTACATGCCAAACTAGCCCTAAAATTACATGGACCACTACATTACATTACAAAATAAAATTTATATTTAAAAAGAAATAATAAAAATTACATTAACAAATAAATGATATTACAAAATTAAAAAAATATATTCTTCCATAATTATTCATCGAAAGGCAGGGAAAAATAATAATTTGGATTGTTAACATATGCGGACTACTTGGTAAAAATCTCATTTTTGCGCAATATATAATACGCTTTCTTTTAAGGGTCCAAATGAGAAATGTCCGTAGTTATTATCAAATGTTCTTCCTTTTTTATCTCAAGTTCTTTCATCTTCTACAAATGTAATCTCAAGTTCTTTCATCTCTTGCAATACTTGAGCCCTTTTTTCTTCTCTTTCAATTTTTTTCATTTCCTTCTTAGTAAGGTGTTAGTTAAATGTTTCCAACAAATTGTTAAAATTGTGGACTTCAGTTTCAACAGCTTGACTTTTTCAAAACAATTCTTTTGCAAATTTCCTATCCATGGGCCTTTTACCCCTTGTAAAGACACTACCCTCACCATTTAGATTATTACCAACAATTGGATTGTTACCAACACTTGGACTGTTATCGTCTTCAAGAGAAATACAGTTATCCACAGGAGATTCAAGGACTGAATCAGGGAAAAATGGTATATGTATCCTTGACTTCACTATGTTCGTAGGAGTTACATCTTGCCACTTGATATTGTTTTGCAACACTTGCTAACAATATGCAAAAGCAAAATATTTTTTTTCATCTTGATGGTATGAAAGTTTTACTTGAAGTATCTATATGGATAAAATATTAAATAAATTAATTGGTTAATTTTTATACGACACGAAATAAAAAAACTAACATAACAAATGAAGATGAAATCTTACTATATCAACTTAGGACATCCCACTTGGGTGTAAATTTTCGACTTGCGCTAAACATTCCAGAAATTTGTTGGAACATTTCATGATTATACCCCATCAAGATTGGATAGACACTTATGTTCTTGACTAATCATTCTGAAGTAAGCAATAATTTTCATAAATTTCCCTCTAAAAGTGAGTATAAGATTGTGAATTGCCAACAATTGGGTCTTTAGAAATGTGATACCAACCTTTACAAAGCGCCACATCTTCATCAATGGTGAATGATTTTCCTTTCTTTGTTTTTGATGAACCTTCAATAGTTATTATGTGAAAAAACTATAAATAGAAATGTAATTTGAGAGGTTTGTTGTGAAATGAAATTGAGAAAATGAAAGGAAAAAAAGAAAAATATAATTTCTGAAGCTTGCTGTGAAATGAAATTAAGATTGAGGGTTTGTATTTATAGAATTACAAAATATGACCCCATTTTTTTTTCTTCTAAATGTGGCCGTTGAGAATTTTTAAAAATATAGCCGTTTATTTATAGCCGTTGTGCTTCTGTTTTGTGACAATTTATTTATTTATTTTATTTTTTTATGAACAAAATAGCACAATTGTTGGCGATCTTAGCTGTTGATTAACAAACAAGATCTCAGCCGTTCATTAACAAACAAGATCTCAGCCGTTCAGATGAGAGCTCTAGAATGATCTGTGCCTATCTACGAGAAAAGCCCTTTCTCTCTTGCTCTCATTCACTGTGCTCGGCTGAGATGAGAGCATTTCTCTCTCTCTCTGGTGTTCCATCTTCATCCACAACAACCACGACCCCCTTTCTCACCTTCTTCATCAGAAATCCCTTTCTCTGCATCGCTCTCTCTCTCTCTCTCTCTCTCTCTCTCTCGATATATAATATACATATATGGATATATATAAACGTTGTTGTTGAATGGCTATTGTAGTGGTTTGTTTGATCTTTGCTTTTTCTTTGCAGTTTTCGGTGAAGTGCTGGAGAAACCGGTGCTTTTGATGAAGTTTGGACTTCTTTACGATAAGCGATTGATTAAGAGACACATATCCATATGTTTGCTTCCTCTCTCTTTCTTGATTCTAGGGTTTCAAATTTTTTCTGTTTGTTTACTGAAAGAATGGTACTGTCACGACCCAAACCCGCCCCTATGGGTTTAGCACCGTAACCGGCCAGTAATCCGTGATTACCGAAGGCCTGCTTAACAGTAAAGACAGTAATACAGAGTACAGGGGCTGGCGGAAGCCAAAACAGTAATAAAAGATGTCCAATGAGCTGTGACAGTCTGTGTGCAAAAAGACTTTTCATACATATGCACATTCAGAACCAAAACAGTATAGTACATGCATCATATACAGACATCAGGTTAGGGACCGAATCTCTATCATAACAGTACAGTACAAGTCTATACAGTATTACAAAACAGAGGCAAAAAGGGAAAATCTAAAACATTCTAAAATAGCCTTGGCTTGAACAGATCTGAACCTCGAAGTGAGGCACAAAGGTTGGCTTTGACAAAATGGGAGTTTAGCCTGATGCTCCTAGCAACGGTCCGGTGCCTGAACACCTACATATATATATGAGCAGTGAGCTAAAGCCTAGTGAATAACATATGCGTAAAGAGGTTAAGAATGAATGTCCTTTCAGTATTGAAAACAGTCATTTATCAGTATATCAATCATTCAGTTTGTGACTCATATTTCATGCCATAACAGTCATTCAGAAATTATAATAGTCATATGTGATACATCCAATAGCAAAACAGTACAGTAGGTCTTAACAGACCGAACAGTCAGTTGATGGCCATCATATCAGTAAACAGTAGTGTTTCCAAACATGGGAACTGACAGAGATCTCTGTGACAGTAGCAGTACAGTACAGTAACAGTAAATTGCTATGGATGCCACGAATACAGTTCACAAATAGAACAAACATTCATTCAGTAAGAAATATCATTTCAGAAAGCAGTACAGTTGTTCATTCAGAAAATATTCATGATTGAACATATCTTTACAACATTGTTGCTCACAGAGCACTGGGCTACAGATAGGCTAGAGTGTCCCCGGATGCCAATCCTACAGTTACAGAATGAACACACACTAAGTTATACACTTGGGTTTAATAACTTAACCCCTAACTTGACTCGGTGTGGTTCTACATCAATATCCTCATTAAGATGCCTTAAACTAGGCTTAGGAATGCCTAGGATGCAATGAGGATGCAAAGATGTACTTTAAAACACTTTTCAAAATTTTCAGAAAACAGGGGTCTCGCTTGAGCGTGGATTTCTACGCTCGAGCGGACATGCAGACAAAGGAGCTCTGCTCGAGCGTGACTTTCCTCGCTTGAGCGGACTACAAAAGTACTGGATGTATGAAATTCACGCACGACGGGCGCTCGACCCCCGCTCGAGCGTGAGACACAAGTCCTCGCTCAAGCGTGCATTCCCTCGCTCGAGCGGACTGTAAACACAAGCAAAGTACTGGATACACGCATTTCACACTCGAGCGTTACTTTCCCCGCTCGAGCAGACTACATGAACCCAGAGTGTACGCTCGAGCGTGAAGTCCTACACTCGAGCGTGGGTCCAAAATCTAGAATTTTCATATTTTAACCTCAAGCTCAAAACTCAACTTTAAAGCATCAAATTCGATCCCTTTTGGGCTAATTTTCTGGAAAACACTTGTAAACTCATAATATGACATGTTTCAAAGATCAATTTGAGAAATCAAAGCCCAAAGGTATTTCAATTAAACACAATTTCAAAGAAGTTTTCATGAACATGAAGAACATATGACATGCATGAATTCTAGTGAATTCTAATGCCTCAAAACATGATCCAAAGCAAGATTAAACTCAAAACCATGATGAACTCATGGACTAGAACAAGAATGTAAACTTGCATGCAAAATTTCATGAAAATCAACTTTAAAATGCAAGAATATGTACATGCATGCATGATTCAAGCTTCAATTCAACAATTTAAGCCATAACTTGGCTCTAAACTCCAACAATCCTCTAAACCATGCAAGAACCAACCCAAAATATGAACAAGAAGGTAAATTCTCTACCTTAAGTCTCCAATTTCAAATGTAGAAGCTCAATGTGCAAGGAATCCTTCAATCTCCTAAGCCTTCAAGCCAATTTTTGGTTGAAATCAATTCTCCTACTCTCCCTCTCTCTCTAGTCGGTTTGCTCTAGGAATATGGCTGAAGAAATGGTGCTAAACAATGCTAAAGGTGAGAGGGATAGTGGCCTAGCATAACCCACTCAATGGCATTTTGGTAGTTTATTCAAACTAATGTAATTTAACCTTATTTAATCATACCAAATCAAATTTAAATTAAACATACCATAAAATCACATAAATTCTAATTAACATGAAACACTAATCAATTTCAGATTCGGTCGCCGATAAGGCCTTCAATTTGCAGTTTAAAACATAAAACATGAACAGATCATTGGCAGTCAAACAGATAGACATGCACTTAAACTAATACACTCAATCAATCAGTCAGAATTTCAGTCCATTAGTCACTTAACATGCTTAATCATAGATTAGCACTAATCAGTGGCATTATCAGTAAACAGTGGCGAGGGTTGTCATAGTCTCCCCTCCTTACAAAGAGTTTGGTCCTCCAAACTCGAATTACCTTCAGTTTGGAAGAATACTGGATCCAGAGGGAACAGTTCAGGATATCTCTTGATCATATCGTCTTTCCTTTCCCAAGTGGCATATACGCCACCGTGGTTTTGCCAATCAACTTTCACTAACGGAATCTCTTTGTTCCTCAACTTCTTGATCCGTCTGTTTACAATCTGTATGGGCCGTTCTTCATAAGTGTAGTCATCACTTAGCACTACACGGGTAGGCTCAATCACATGGAAGGGATCCCGAAGATAATCCCTCAGCATTGAAATATGGAAGACGTTATGCATATGCTCCATTTCAGGAGGAAGTGCTACTTGATACGCCACCGGATTGATTTTCTCAATAATCTCGTACGGTCCGACATATCTCAGCGCTAGCTTGCCTTTAACTCCAAAACGAGTCTGGCCTTTCATTGGTGTCACTTTAACAAAAACATGTTCACCTACTTCATATTCTCTGTCTCGCCTTCGGACATCCGCATAACTTTTCTATTGGCTTTGTGCGGTTTTCAGTCTCTGTTGAATTAGTTTCACCTTTTGGGTAGTTTCCTGTACAATTTTGGGCCCCAATAAAGGCCCATCTCCAACTTCTGCCCAGCAGATAGGAGATCGACATTCCTGCCATACAAAGCCTCGAAAGGCGCCATTCCAATACTCGAGTGAAAGAGGTTATTGTAGGCAAATTCAGCCAATGGTAAGTGGCTTTCCCATTTCCCTGAAAATCAAGGACACACATTCTCAGTAAATCCTCCAGAGTCTGGATGGTTCTTTCTGACTGGCCATCTGTCTGAGGATGATATGCACTACTCAGTCTCATTTTAGTACCCAATGCTGTCTATAGGCTTTGCCAGAATCTCGATGTAAACTTCGAGTCTCTATCTGAAACAATAGATACAGGCACTCCATGCAATCTAACAATCTCATCAATATAAATTATGGCCAATTTGTCCGCATTATAAATTGTTTTGACAGGTAGAAAGTGAGTAGATTTAGTCAGTCTATCAACAATGACCCAAATTGAGTCCATACCTTTACTGGAGCGAGGTAAACCAACAATAAAATCCATAGTGATATGTTCCATTTCCACTCCGGTATTGGTAAAGGTTGCAGTAAGCCTGCGGGTCGTTGATGTTCGACTTTGACTTGTTGGCAATGAAGACATTTCGATACAAAGTCAGCAATCTTTTTCTTCATTCCCGGCCACCATAAATTCAGTTTCAAGTCTTGGTACATTTTCGTATTTCCTGGATGAATAGACAATTTCGAATTGTGGCCCTCTTGTAGAATTCTTCTCTTCAATTCAGAATCACTCGGTACACATAGCCTTCCCTGAAATTTCAACACATTGTTCTCAAATTTGAAATCCGACTTCGGTTTAGATTCTCGTTCATCAATGATCTTTTTCAAAAAGTCATCCTGTTGCTGTTTTTCTTTAATTTCTTCGATAAACGTTGGTTAAGCAGAAATAGCGGCTAAGGTTCGACCTTGTTCGCGCAAAACAATCTCAACTTCAAATTTTTCAAGGTCACATATCAATTCTTTCTACCCAGTGAGCAAACAGGCTAAATTTCCAATCGATTTCCGACTCAATGCATCGGCAACGGTGTTAGCTTTCCCGGATGGTACAAAATTTGCAAATCATAATCCTTTATCAGTTCTAACCAGCTCCGTTGTCTCATATTCAGTTCTTTCTGTGTGAAGAAGTATTTCAAACTCTTGTGGTCTGTATACACCTCACATGTTGTGCCATAAAGGTAGTGACGCCAGATTTTCAATGCAAATACTACTGCGGCAAGTTCCAAGTCATGGGTCGAGTAGTTCTTTTCATGCGGTCTCAGTTGTCGGGAAGCATACACAATCACTTTACCATTCTGCATTAAAACACATCCCAAACCCTTATGAGAAGCTTTACTAAATATAGTAAAACCATCCGTACCTGAGGGTAGGGTAAGAATCGGTGCAGTCACAAGTCGAGTATTTAACTCTTGAAAAGCTGATTCTTTCTGATCGGTCTAGTCAAATGATGCCCCCTTTTGAGTCAACTGAGTCAATGGTAAGGCAATTTTGGAGAAGTCTTTGACGAACCTTCTGTAATACCCAGCTAAGCCTAGAAAACTTCGGACTTCGGCAACATTTGTCGGTCTAGGCCAAGTCACTACTGCTTCAATTTTCTGCGGATCAACTGAAATTCCATCCTTACTGATTACATGTCCCAAAAACATAACATTATCAAGCCAAAATTCACATTTTGTCAGTTTCGCATACAGTTTCTGTTCTCTTAAGGTCTGTAGGGCAGTTCTCAAATGACGTTCATGTTCTTCCGTGCTTTTGGAATAAATCAAAATGTCGTCTATGAAAACAACTACAAGTTCATCTAGGAATGGTTTGAAAATTCTATTCATAAGATCCATAAATGCAGCAGGTGCATTGGTAACCCCGAAAGGCATAACTAAGAACTCGTAATGTCCGTACCTCGTTCGAAAGGCAGTCTTTTCAATGTCTCCTGTCTTGACTTTCAACTGGTGGTATCCAGATCTAAGGTCAATTTTGGAGAATACTTGGGCACCCTGTAACTGGTCAAATAAGTCATCAATACGAGGCAATGGATATTTATTTTTCACTGTTACCTTGTTCAGTTCACGATAATCAATGCAGAGTCTCAATGAGCCGTCTTTCTTTTTCACAAACAAAACTGGTGCGCCCCATGGTGACGTATTGGGCCTGATGAACTTCTTATCTAACAGTTCTTGCAGCTGAATTTTCAATTCTTTCAATTCAGTCGGTGCCATTCTGTAAGGAGCTTTAGATACTGGCTGTGTGCCCGGAATCACATCAATGGTGAACTCAATCTCCCTATCAATCAAATCCCCTGGAAAATCATCTGGAAAAACATCTGGGAATTCTCTGACTATAGGAATACTGTTCACATCAGTGTTAGCATCAGTAGGTACAGTCAATACAGAACATAGATACCCCTTACACCCCTTTCTAATCAGTTTAAAAGCTTTCATGGATGAAATCAGATATGGGGGAGGTACTACTCCAACTCCATTAAACACGAATTCAGGCAATCCAGGTGGACGGAAAACAACTTGTTTTGTTACACAGTCTATGGTAGCATGATATTTTGTTAACCAGTCCATTCCCAATATTACATCAAAATGGTCAATGTTCAATGGCAGTAAATCAATATACAAATGCGCATCTCCAACAATAATCTCACATGCAGGGTACATATAAGCACAAGTCATGGATCCCCCAACAGGTGAAGATACAGCTAACAGATAGTTCATAGGTTCCAGTGGTCTATTTAATTTTCGCGAAAAAGCATGCGATACATATGAATGTGTAGACACCGAATCAATCAGAACATAAGCATTTTGAGTACAGATTGAGAGTATACCTGACACAACGGTCTCGGTATTCTGTACATCTCCCAGTACGAGTGCGAACACTCGGCCTTGCCTCGTAGGCTCTTTTCCAGTGGCTTTGGGGTTGGGTTTCGGTGGAGCAGTTGATGCTGCTGCGCTGGCTGCAGCTTTACTATTGCCCTGAGGAGCAGAAAGGCAATCTTTGACCATGTGGCCCACCTTGCACACCTATAACAAGCACCTAAAATTTTATAACAAACCCCTTTATGTTTCTTACCACATTCAGAACAGGGCGATATGGAACCACTTCCCTGACTGGAACTGGTTGTCGACCCCGTATTTTGCTTTTTATTCAATGAACTGTTCCGGCCTTTCTTAAATTTAAAACCCTGTCTCTTACCACGCCGTTCAGACGCTGGTGTTTCAGTCTGTTTCAATGCTTCGATGTTCAACTCAGCCATTATTGCTCGATCAAGAACATCTACGTATTTCAGCAATTTCAAAATGTTGATTCTGTCAAGAATTTCTACATTAAGGCCGCCTTCAAACTTTCTGGCCTTTTTGTAATCAGTGTCAACCATGTGCGGTGCATATCTGGCGAGTTCAGTAAACTTTGACTCATACTCAGCCACGGACATGGTACCTTGTCTCAACTGTTCAAACTCGGTTACCTTGCGGTCTCTGACACACTGTGGGAAGTATTTCTCAAAGAAGGCTCCCTTAAACTGAGCCCAATTCATAGCAGTATTGGTGTCGTGGACCAGCATCCACCACCTTCTGGCCTCTTCTTGTAAGGTGAAGGTAGCCAGTAGCACTTTGTGTGCTTCAGAACACGAAAACACTTCAAATAATTTTTCAGTTTCTAGCACCCACGCTTTGGCCTTCAATGGTTCAAGGCCTCCCTGAAATGTTGGTGGTTTCATCTTACTGAACTTCTGTGTGTAGACGTCCTCGAACGTCCTAGGAGGGAATCCCATTTTGTTCATTGGGGCTCACTACAGTTCAGAACTCAATGTCACGGTCCTGTATCTAATCTCGCAGAGTGCAATGCAAGACCGATGAATCATCAAAGAGTCCAAATCCGGCAAATCGTTTTTGAAAACAGATTTTTTGAAAGAAGTGCCAAACATAGACTGCTTTGCCAGATACAGAGTCGCCACCTAAATATTTATTTTGGGAAAATTTAGGAAACCCTGACTCGTGCCTAAGGCCACGTGTCCGTCATCACTAAAGTTGCCTCGGCTCGGGAACTTGGGTACGATTGGGGAAGGTCACTTCATGAGCACCCTCGCTCGCCCGATCAAAGATCGGCCTGTACTAACTATGATATCGAGTTTTGAGAACATTATGCATCCTTATTCCGGTTATTAGCCTAGATTTACTACGTGATGCGCACAGCATACAAGTATAGACTGGATCGCCTGAATTGGAACAACATATCTCATGTTTGTTTATTTTGAAAATGGTTTGATGGTGCTACCCGCAAGTAGGCTAAGACGTGGATTTGCCACCCTCGGGTGGGCTTAGAAAACGTGATAGTTTGCCACTCTCAAGTGGGTTTAAAACTCACAGTCAATGCATTATTCCAATTCAGATAATCCAACCTTCACCCACAGGCATTTAGGCAGGTATATCACATAAGCACATAGACTCATAGTAAGCATGCTATCATGGCAGTCACTTACACACATGCAAGGATGCTAAAGCATAAACATTTACCGAGTACTCCAAGCCAAAACAAAAGCTATGTTAGAAATCCATGCATGATCCTAACTATGCTGAAATGCCTAATGCAACACATGCAGGAATGCAACTACAATAGGCTCGGCTATTCTAAAGATGGCATGTGAAATGCTACAACTAACAAGTATTCAACTCGGAATTGAAATACAATGCAGTTAGTATGATATGCCGAGCCCGGTGCATGCAAGACAGATGAATGGATGCAAACATACGAGCATAAGGATGCTAAATGAAATATGCCCTAAACTAACCATCATAAGCTGGTAAATAAAAGGGAGAAAGACGTGGGGTTGGAAGACATACATCACACACACTCACACTTATTACACAATTGCCCTCGCTCAGAGGGTCCGAATAAATAATACAGTCTAAATAAATAATTAACTACTCTAGCTAATTAAATATTACCAAACCCTAATTAATTAACAAATTAACTAGGAAAGCGAATAAACTAGCATACAAGCTATCGAATGGACTGCCTCAGCTCTTGTTCCAAATGATGAAAGATGCATGCGTGCTCGGGTCGCCTTGTCGAGAAATTCCTTGCGATTTCCCGATTTGCCTCTGTTTGCAATTGATCCCGGAATATTGTACAAAGCTCTAGAAGGTTGCTGGTTTCTGGTTTGCTGCAACAGAGAGCAAGAAAAGGGCATGGCAAAGTATTTTCAACACATGTGTGCATGACCGACCACCCTCCCCGTCCTTGCACAAGCTCAAGGGAATGTAGTCATCGATCCTCGTGCCACTGTAGACACCCCATTTTTGACCGACCTTAAGACTCAGACGTCACCAATTGAGCGCTCGGTGATGTTGCATACTATGCTCGTTCAGAAGTCTCAAAGTCGCGGCCGTGAGCCCTGCCTCCGGACTTCCGAACCCTCTTCTGTACCTTGTCTCGGTTTGCGAACCAGACTCGGTTTTCTCTATTTCTCTTCCTGAAGGGAGGGAGAGGTCCCGTAGACCGTCTCTCAGTGGCCGTGGGCTACATTTCGTGGCCATAGGCCATTTTGCCCATTTCGGAGCCTGGTTCTCGATTTTCGGAGCCGTCAGGCCGTGTGCCTCAGTTCGGGACCGCCTAACCATCTCCGATTCCTCCAGTTTTTGGCATACATCTTATTTACTCCCTTTTTAGGGACACTGAGGTCTGAGAGACCCACTTCGTGGTCGAATACCACTTTCGGTGCTTAACAGCCTATTTTCGGGACCCCGAACTGTGTGTTTTGGCCCCCGAGCATTCGTTTTGCATCGGTTTTCGTTCATTTTTGGCAGGTACCTCTGTTTTATCACCAGGAAGGTCATTGAAGGGTGGGAGGCCAGCAATTGTCCCAGCAACCAGTTATGTTCCTCCGGCGCCCTCCGACGCTCGTTTTTCTCACTTCCGAGCCAATGTTGACCACCCGAGGAGCATTTTCTTCAAGCCCAAACCACATATTTGTGTTGTACACACATGGGAGGACCCTAATATCACATGGCCGGCCAGTAACTCAACTTGAACCTTTTGAACCCCTTCTAAAAGTGGCCTATTCTCTCTCCTGTTTTAGAGTTGCCAATTTTGAACCACAGGGTTGTGATGAGGAGACCTGGGAGGACACCAATATCTGGTGGCCGGCCAGAAATTGTTTTGGACCATTTTGCCCCTTGGCCGACCGGCCATAGGGGGTGGCCGGCCGGCCACCTGCAACAAAAATAGCAGGCCGGCCATGCTCCTTGAGATGTGTGCCTTGCAGCTGTATAGCTTTTTCCCCCAAAATATCTGATTTCGGGGGACTTTTTGTAGGAGAGGGAACTTAATCCCATAAGCCTACACACTTTCCCTCCATTGCTTCTCCATCCTTGCATACACACAGCAGCTCTAGCTCTCCCTCAAGGGTTGGAAAACTTGGTTTGAGCATATAGATACATATCTCTCCATTTCTCTCTCATTTTCTCAAGTTTTGGCTCCATTTCTTCACTACCACCAAGCACCACCACCACCACTCCATTTCCAGCAGTTTGGAGGACTTTCCAGCAGCTAAGAGGCACCATTTCTCAAGCCAAAGGAAGCCAAGTTTGGTCTTCAAGGGTAAGTTCATCTTTCCCTCTTTTGTAGCACTTTTTTATCCTATTTCTTAGCCTATTTTCTTGCTGTTTTGGGCTCCGACCCTAACTGAAATGGGCATTCTTTTGAGCCATTCTTCATGTTTTTTAAGGGCTCAACCTTGTTTGAGCCCCCCATTTGGTACTTGCTTCAATACCTCTTTAAATACCATAATCTTGCATGGTATTTATAGCCTATGTGTGATCTTTTTTTGAGAATGATATAAACTGTGAGTTGGCTTATTTTGAGCCCCTCTACAACATTGTAGAAGGAATCAACACTGTTGGGGACCTCCATATTGTACTTACCATTATACCCCTCTTTGGCCCCCATTTTTGCATGCTTTTTTAGGCTTATCTAGCTTCTGTTTTCGGCCATGATCAGAACTGAAAGTGACTATATTTTGACCTCCTTGGAATATTTAATTAAGGGTCTTTGGCCATTTGATGTATATTTGGTCTACTTCATGTTATACCCTCTTGTGGCCTTAATCTTGCATTGCATTTTGAGCATGTTTCCATACTGATTTGAGGCTTGTCATCTACTGTAAATGTTCATATTTTTAGTCCCTCTTCAGTGTTGTAGAAGGGTATTTTTCCATTTGGGCTTTTCATCTATCACTTGCTTCATGACCTCCCTTGCGGAGCCATTTTTGTATGCCATTTTAGCCCTACTTGTGATTGCTGTTTGACCATGTTTTGTACTGTAAAAATGTGATTTTTTGGGCTGCCTTGCTTCTTATTTTTCATATCATGTATCAATTATGCATGTACGGTATAGCTGTAGGCCATTTTATGCATTGAAATCCATGTTTCGGGATCATTTCATGCATCGGGTATTACTTCGTCTCATCTCGGGGCTGTTTTGCCCTCTTTTGCCACTGATTTTTGCATGTTAGCATACATATTCTACGCCTTTGCCATGTCTCATTAGAGTGGCATTTCGGTGCCCGAGGGTCCGTTCTCGGTTTGCGTGCCCGCGGGCACGCATTTCGAGGTATCTTGTTTTCATCTGATGGCCTCCTATGTGAGTGTGGCTGAGGCTCTCTCATGTTGGTGTAAGCCCATTATTGCATTGCGTATGCCATTTCACCCATAGCATTGTGTATGCCCGGTTGTATATTACCTCGTATAGCGTGTATGCCATTCCATGACATTGTGTATGTTAGGGTTGCATATTAGCTACATTTCATGCATATCATACATATCGCATCGTGTTCGGGATAAGAGTTAGCCCGGGCACGGGAAACAAGGCACGTTTCGCACTCCGAGCGACGGAACGGGTCTCAATTCCCAAATCACCGACACTCCGGATTATCCATGATGGAGTTAGGTTTTGTTGTAGCATTCATATGCATTCATCCTATATTTAGTTGTGCAATTCGGCTCCTCGGCCATCATGCATCGATATGCGTGATTGGTGGCACGAGGATCGAGGCATGCATATATTTGTGAAATACATTGCTATACCCCTTTCCTGCTCTCTGTTGCAGCAAAATGGAGAATCAGCAACTTTTCAGAGTCTGGCACGCATTTCGAGAAACATTGCAAAACAGAGGCTAATTGGGGCATCCCAGTGGATTTCCGCGCAAAGCAGCCCAAACATGCAGCATTCATCAGAATCAAGGCAGCCCCTGGCCTGCGTGCCAGTTTACAGTCTTTTTTAGTTAATTTGTTAATTAATTAGGAATTTGTATATTATTTGGACTGTATTATTCGGACTGTACTATTCTTTCATTCGGGACTGTATTATTTATTCGGACCCTCTGAGCGAGGGCATGATTGTAATAAGTGTGGGTGAGTGTGATGTATGTCTTCCAACCCCACGTCTTTCTTCCCTTTTATTTACCCACTTATGATGGTTAGATATAGGGCATATTTCGATTAGCATACAGTATGACAGCATGTTTACATCATTCATCTGTTTTGCACGCACCGAGCTCGGCGCATCATACAAACTGCATTTGTATTTCAATTCCAAATTGAATACGTTTTAGTTGTAGCATTCCACATACCATGTTTAGAATAGCCGAGCCTGCTATAAGTGTATTTTGCATGTGTTGCATTAGGCAATTCTGTGTATTTATTTAGGATCATGCATAGATTTCTAATGCTTCTGTTTTGGCTTGGAGTACTCGGTGAGTTTTTATGCTTTAGCATCCTTCATGCGTGTGAGTGCTGCCATGAATAGCATGCTTACCATGAAGCTATGTGCTTATGTGATATATAACTGCCTTGAATGCCTGTAGGTGGAGGTTGGGTTATTTGAATTGGGACAATGCATTGATTGTTTGTTTTAAGCCCACTAGATAGTGGCAAAATCATGTTTTCTAAGCCCACCTGAGGGTGGCAAATCCACGTCTTAGCCTACCTGCGGGTAGCACCATCAAACCATTTTCAAACAAACAAACATGAAGTGTTTTGTTCCAATTCAGGCGACTCAGTCTATACTTGTATGTTGTGCGCATCACATAGTAATCTAGGCTAATAACCGGAACAAGAACTCACAGTGTTTTCAAAATAAGATATCATGGTTAGTAGAGGCCGGTCTTTGACCGGGCGAGCGGGGGTGCTCACGAAGTGACCTTCCCCAATCGTACCCAAGTTCCCGAGCCGAGGCAACTTTGGTGATGACGGACACGTGGCCTTTGGCACCGAGTCAGGGGTTCCTAAATTTCCCATTTTAAAAAACATTTAGGTGGCGACTCTGTATCTGGCGAAGCAGTCCATGTTGGCACTTCTTTCAAAAAAAATCTGTTTTCAAAAACGATTTGCCAGATTTGGACTCTTTGGTTCAAGATTAAGAACCGTGACATTTGAGTCCTTCGAACTGTAGTGACCCAATATCGAACCAGAACGGGAGGGACTCGCACTCCCTTTCTCCGGGATGCGTTCGGGGACGTCTACAGTTTCTGGCGACTCCGCTGGGGATTTAGAGAACTTGACTCGAACTCATGATATCTCGTTTTGACTACACTTGTGTGTTTCTTTGCATTGCATTTGCATTGGTGCGCCTTAGGACATCGTGTTTGCCATATGCCATTCCCGAACGATTTGCCGTAGGCTTGTCTTGTCAAGGCATGTCCAAAGGCTGATCGCTCTGGGCTCTGACAGCATGGGAACACAACCCTGGTTTTTACCGGGGCACCCTTTTTTACCATTCGACCTAGTGCATATTCGGATCCATAGTGACCATTCCAAACTAGGACAGGTTGCTTACCCGTTTATAGGTTGTTTGAAACCGCTGTGTGCGTAGTAAAACCCTAGCTCCTGACAAAATAGGACAGGGAAACCCTACCCCCAACATAGGGGTGTTTTGGCTCTCACTTATCTGTTATGTGCTTTAGAGTGCGTCTCTACAGGAATGCATGTATCAGTCTATGAGTTTGGGCATCAGGCCTGCGGGCATCAGTCAGTATCTGAGAATCAGTTGTCTGCGGATATCGGATTCAGTTTTGGGGAACAGTGATACAGGAACAGTGATCAGTGATTGAGGACAGTGTATTTTCAGCTTATCAACTGTGTGTTGTATGCCCGACTGTGTGTTGTGTGTATTTAATTAAGCTGTTATGCTGCCCGTTATCTGGTTATTTATTTCCTTTTCGCTTTATTATCTTTTGCTAGGGCAGTTTTTTAGCACGATTGCTTCCGAAGTAGATAGATACTCCCAAGCACTTTGGACACGAGGTCGCCGACTCAATCGATCCGAGGATCTGGTTGACGGACATCCAGTGTTCCACTCTCTACCCCCAGTTATCAGAAGAGGCCGGGAGGCGCAGTGTGTCAGAACAGGGATTACCGGGACAGAGGGCTACTTTGACAGTAAACAGTCAGGTTGAGATTTCTGTATCTGCCATAGAGATACATTTACCGGTCATTCAGATGGAACAGCAGAATACATCAGGGATGGAGGCGATGATGCGCCAAATGCACGAGGGCATGAAACAGATGCAGGAGGATGCCATCCGCCAAGCGGAATTTGCTAAACAACAAGCCACAGTCATGGCCCAGCAGGCCGAGCTGATCACGAGGCTGCAATAGCAGAATGCAGCGTTTGCTTCACATCAGGCCCCTCCTCCACCAGCGGCTCCACTACCCGAGCAGGCACCTACTGGTCAAAATACCCTGCCAAATCCTCAGAATACCCTCCCGAACACCTCAGAACACCCTACCAATGTCCAGAATATCCAAGAGGACACCAACCTTCCAACGGGGCTGGCTCCGCCCCCGCTTCTGCCTCAACTGTCCAAGAATCTTACACCCAACCACCCGGACTCTCCATTCGAGTTCGAGGTAGATCATACAGCTCTAAAACTGAGTAAGTTGGAGAAGCTTTTCAAGAAATCGCAGGGGGTGAAGGGCCATCCCAGACATCGAAGATGGGGTACACCGAGCGTGGCCGTAACATTGCCAGACAGATTCAAGATGCCATAGATTGATCGTTTTGATGGGTCAGGGACCCCATGGTCCATCTTCGGTTATTCTCAGACATCCTGCGGCCAATGGGCCTAACCCGACCACAAAAAGCTTTCCTGTTCGGCCGAACTTTGTTGTGGGTGTGGCAGCCCATTTGGTACGCGAAGTTAGAAGATGACGTGAAAGAAGCTGGGATGAGATGGCTGAGGCCTTCGTTGCACAGTACTCATACAATACACAGATCGAGATTACAACCCGTGATCTCGAAACGACGAGGCAGGAACCCAAGGAGTCTTTCTCCGATTTTGTAACTAGATGGAGGGCAAAGGCGTCGATGATGACCTTGAGGCCTACAGACAAAGATCAAATTCGGATGATGTGCGCAATCTCCCAACCGAAACTCATGCAGAAGATGATCGTACTCCCCTTTCCCACCTTCTCAGATTTACACGAGATGGGGGTACAGATCGAGGATGCGATGAAGCAAGGTCTGATCGACCAGGACCGAGAACAGCCCCGAAGGACATTCAACCGCAATAACAACGCAGGCCGAGTGGCGCTGCAAGCACAAGGACTTCGGAGATCGGTATGGTCACCACCACTCCCCCTCCCCATCCAAGGCCCACGGCGGCCACACCCTTTCTAGTACATCCGGGAGTAGTACCAAGCCCCGAGATATCAGTCCAGAAGGCCAAAGAACCTTCACTCCACTATACATGCCTTTGTCCAAAGCTCTCTGGGGGTGTTAATCAGAAAGAAGCATTTGACACCTTTAGAGCCGAGGCCACTGCCAAATCCACTCCCTCCCTCTCATGACCCAGCAAAGTACTGCGCGTATCACCAACAGCACGGTTCATGACACCGACCGTTGTTTTCAGATTGCGTCATGAGATCCAGGATCTTATTGACAAGCAGGTGATCGCGCCTCCCGAAAACCTAACGTCACAACAATCCCCTCCCACCACATAACCAAGCCCCTCCTCCCAACAGAATCAACTTCATCCAAACTGGGGTCGTGTCTTACGATCCTAGTATCTATACCACCCCATCCCACCTACCTAAGCCGAGGTGATCCTTCCTGTCTGCACTGACTTGTGCATGATGGACATCTCCACAACCCAATCTAAGCCAGTGGTGGTGACCACCGAAGATGGAACGGCGCAGGTTTCAGAGGAGAGCAGAATTGTTGAGTCTGGGATGGAACAGCCTGGGAATTATGCTGGAGGAGCCTATGATCCAAGCGAGTACATCTTATCAGTGGGCCAGTCTGAGCTGAGTGTGGGGCTGCCAGAAAAAGCTGAGTTGTGCATGATTCGGGGGGACAGACTTGAACAAGGGGCAGATGATCTGACAAAGTGGAAGGGGACTTGCCAACTTCCAGTTCTTCAACGACCAAGAATCAGGGATGTTGCCAATCAACTGGTTTCGACTATGAGGAGTCGGCAGAAGTTACCGGATGGTTAGATGATCAGCCAGACGTTGTAGAATTTCAATCAGAATAGGGCCCGGCAGGGGCAAGAGTATCAGTGACGGCCGGAAGGGCCGAGGGTCAGAATCCACCGCGTGGAGAGCGCCGGCGTTAAGAATTCGCGCTCAGAATTTGGGGATTGTAAATACAGGGAACCGTGACCAACCACTGTACTGACGCAGTTGGAACAACAAAGGTTTGACGTTTCCGAGAGAATCAGAAAAGCTAAGCCCATGTGGGGGTCGAAAGTGCTGTGTGCACAGGAACAGAAAATGCTGCGGGCATAAAGACTGAAGGTGCTGCGAGTACGATCATACCGGAGCCGGACAGATGTCTGTCGGCTGCCGACGGAATGTGGTGGGAAGACGATGACTTATGTCTTGCCCACACAGATGAAGACTGGGGAGGTAACCAACCAGATGATACCTGGTATATTGACGAGGTCGCTCATATGACCAGAAGTGGGCGGTATTTCAAGCCCCAACACTTGGACCAACCTGAGGCATCTGGGAAAGACAAAGAAGCTGAGAAACAGAGAGAGAAATAGATTGAAGAAGAAGCTTGTGCTCAAGCAATTGAAGATGATACAAGCAGATATCTCCATCTGGGGACTGCTTATATGCATCGAGGGTGCACAGACAGGCCGTCCTATCTGCCATGGACAAGGCCAAACTCTCTATAGACACTACACCAGAGCAGCTGGTTGGGCTGGTTTTCCGGGGAGGAGGTTCCCCGGCATTAACCTTTTCAGACAAGGAACTACCGCCTGAGGGCACAAATCATAACAAACCTCTCTACGTCTCCGTGGAGTGTAGAGGCAAGTGGATACCGGTGGTACTTGTTGATACCGGGTCTGCCATTAATGTCTGCCCAGTCAGAACAGCGTATGCAATCGGGTTGAAACCCGCGGACTTCATACCAACCACTCAGGTGATCAAAGCTTACGATAATACCAGCAGGGAAGTGATGGGGACTGTCAAGATTCAAACCAAGGTTGGTCCAGGACAACACGACATCGAATTTCATGTCTTGGACGTTCCCGCAACCTTCAACCTACTCTTGGGGCGGCCGTGGTTGCACCAAGTAAAGGCAGTCTCTTCTACTCTACATCAGATGGTGAAATACCCCTATGGAAAGGGAGTAGCCATTGTGTTCGGGAATTCATCAATCCATCCGCCTCCAGAGGTATCTACGCCAGTCCTGGAAATTGAGCATGGCACAGAGGACGTATTCTTATCAGGATTCACTTTGGCTGAGGCCCGGGTAGTACAGAATATTATGGCTGTGAATGAGGGGGTATACGTCAGTGCTCAATCCGTCTACCTCATGAACAAGCTACAACACATCCCCGGGATGGGATTGGGAAGGAGCGGCAGGAAAGGAGTCGCTGCGTTGGCCGAAGTGCCACACAACCCGCATACCTTTGGACTGGGTTATCTGCCCACCAAAGAGGACTGGGTGAGGAAAGGAAAAGAAATGGCCGGTAGAGCCAGAGCGAAGCAGGCGGGGAAGCCTTTTGACTTAATACACAGGCCCATTCAGGGCACCCTGAACGGACGCTTTGTCCGTGAGGGGAGGACTTTCCATTTTGCGGCTTCCCCGAGCCGTGGCTAAACGCGGAGAAGAAGCGCGTCCCAGGCTCGAGAATCTTCTTTGATTTGCAAACTATCCGGGGATGACGTTGCCACAGAGCAGACAGACCCACCAGCCGAGTTGAGCAGTATAAAGCAGGGGATCCTGAGGGCACAGAACTTTGAAATGGGGGGTAGCGCTGGCATGTCTACTCTCTGATCCTCCGATCGACCATGAGTGCTTGGGGGATAACTTCGCGGTTTCCATGATTGGGGATGAAACGGCTGCGAGCCAACCAGCGGCTATCTTGGATGCATCTATCGCACCCTCTCTCACTTGGCAATACGAGGAGGGATTTTTGTCAGCAGCATCGGGTCAGGTAGTGAGCCGGAATCTGATTCCACGAGTCTTGTGAGTCGGAATCAGGTTCCAGCTCGACTGAGTCTGAGTCTGGTACTCCTGGGGATGTTAACCCGGATGCCACAGTCCTGTCTACGTCGTCTTTTTCCTTTTCATTTGAGTCTGTTGTAAATGAATCGGACGATTTGGATGAACTTAATGAGAATGAGGTGAATGTGGTTTCTGAGTATTTCTCTGTGCCCTTGATTTATTGCATTAGTTCAGACTTTCAAAAAACTTGATGAAAACGACGAGGACGAAGTTCCTCCGGTTTTGCAACGTTTAATGAGCAAGAGCAAGAGAGATTCGTTATTAAACCATTAATGGATGAAATCATTACCGTGAATATTGGTACTAAGGAGGACCCGCGGCTAGTCCAGATCGGGTCCATGTTGTCTTCGGAGGAACGCGAGCGCTTAGTCGCTTTATTTAAAAGATTTCAAAGATGTTTTCGCTGGTCCTACGAAGACATGCCTGGAATCGATCCTGAGATTGTACAGCATCGGATCCCCCTTGACCCCGAGGCCCGACCCGACCTGTCAAGCAGAAACTCAGAAGGATCCGCCCGGATTGGGCTCTTAAGATTAAGGAAGAGGTCACCAAGCAAATCGACGCAGGCTTCCTGCTGGTATCTGAATATCCGACTTGGTTGGCCAACATTGTTCCGGTGCCGAAGAAAGATGGCAGGATCCGGGGTGTGTGTGACTTCAGGGATTTGAACAGAGCTAGTCCGAAGGACGACTTCCCCTTACCGCACATCGATGAGTTGGTAGACTTCACAGCAGGGCATACATTGCTCTCATTCATGGATGGCTTCTCAGGATACAACCAGATAGTGATGGCGCCAGAGGACCGGGAAAAGACTGCATTCACCACCCCGTGGGGGACATACTGCTACCGGGTAATACCGTTTGGGTTGAAGAACGCTGGAGCTACTTATCAACGGGCCACGACCACAATACTACATGATATGATCCACAAAGAGGTTGAGGTGTATGTGGATGACATGATTGTCAAGTCCAAGGAAAGAGAGGGCCACTACACCGCCTTGCATAAGTTTTTCTAAAGGATCAGGGAATTCGGTTGCGGCTAAACCTCAGAAATGTACATTTGGTGTTACAGCGGGAAAAATGCTGGGGTTTCTGATTACACAAAGAGGCATCGAGGTCGATCCTTCCAAAATCAAGGCCATCTTAGAAATGCCACCACCAAGGACTGAAAAGGAGGTGCGAGGCTTTCTGGGTAAAGTGCAATTCATAAGATGGTTTATTTCAAAATTAACCTTGACTTGTGAACCACTTTTTGGCCTCCTGAAGAAAGGAAAGAAATTCCAATGGGACGGCCGATGTCAAGCTGCATTTGAACAGATTAAAGAATATTTACAGAACCCGCCCGTGCTGTCACCGCCAGAACCGGGGAAACCGTTGATTTTGTATCTGTCAGTAACTGAAACTACAATGGGCTGCATGCTTGCACAAGAATCAGAAGACAAGGTGGAGAGAGCCATCTACTATCTCAGCAAGAAGATGCTGGAGTATGAGACCCGATATACACCGCTGGAAAAGGCTTGCTTAGCTTTGGTATGGGCTACCAGGAAGCTGCGGCACTCCCTGTTAGCTCACTCTGTAATGTTGGTTTCGCGACTTGATCCCATCAAATATCTTTTCGAGAAACCAGCGCTTACGGGTAGGCTAGCTCGTTGGTTGCTGTTGCTCTCCGAATTTGATCTCACGTACGTGACACGCAAGTCAGTGAAAGGAAGAGCAGTGGCAGAGTTCCTTGCCGACCACCCGGTTGAGGGGGATGAAGCAGTTGAGTACCTGTTCCCGGATGAATCAATTCTGTATATCGACGATGAAACTTGGACGATGTACTTTGACGGAGCGTCAAATCAACATGGGTATGTGATAGGAGTGTTGCTGATAGCACCCGACAATTCCCGTATCTCTCTCGCCTTCAAACTCCGATTCAAAGTCTCGAACAATGAAGCAGAATACGAGGCGTGCATCGCTGGTCTAGAAGCAGCCCTGGAACTAGGGGCAAGACGGTTGGACGTCATTGGGGACTCGAACCTCGTTCTGTCTCAAGCTAAAGGAGACTGGAAAGTGAAAGAGGAAAAGATGATGATGTATCACCAAACCTTGGATTTGCTGATTTCTCGGTTTGAGAAGCTAAGTTTTACTCATCTACTAAGAGAGAACAACAGGTTCGCAGATTCTTTAGCAACTCTATCATCAATGATAGACATCCCGTGTGGAGTCCGAATGCGTCCAATCATCATTGACCAGAAATTTGCACCTGCCTATGAGTCAATTGCAGCCATAGATGAAGTTCAAGACGAACACCCCTGGTATTACGACATCTGGAATTTCTTGGAGAAAGAAGCATACCCGCCAGGGGTAAATGCCAAAGACAAAAGGGCAATCAGGAGAATGGTAGTTCAGTTCATCATCTGCAGGGGTAAACTGTATAAACGGGGTCATCTGGAATGCATAAACTGTGCGTTGATGCCGAAGAGTCAAAGCGTCTGATGGAAGCCATCCACGGAGGAGAATGTGGTGCACACATGAATTGGGTAATGTTGGCACGGAAGATTTCTCAAACAGGGTTATTACTGGTCCACCATGGAGGAGGATTGTATTAGTTTCGTCCGGCGATGCCACAAATGTCAGATTCATGCAAATCGCATGAACAGTCCGCCGTCAAAGCTGTACAACATGACTTCCCATGGCCGTTTTCAGTCTGGGGAATTGATGTGATCGGAGCAGTTACGCCAAAGGATCGAATGGGCATGAGTTCATCATGGGCATGAGTTCATCTTGGTAGCGATAGATTATTTCACAAAATGGGTCGAGGCCCAATCTTATGCGGTGTTGAAGGCTTCGCATGTAGCAAAATTTATCAGAAACAACATCATCTGTCGCTACGGGGTCCCAAACGAAATAATTTCAGACAATGGTTCCCACTTCAGGAAGGAGGTGATTGATTTGTTGGAGAAAATACAATGTGGCTTTTCATAAGTCGTCTACCTATCGGCCGCAAACCAACGGAGCGGTTGAGGCCGCCAACAAGAATATCAAGCGCATATTGCAGAAGATGGTGGAAACCTACCGGGATTGGCCAGATAAGCTGTCGTTTGCTCTGTGGGGCTACCGGAATTCAATCAGAACTTCTACTGGGGCGACTCCGTACTCGTTGGTTTATGGGATGGAGGCCGTTCTACCTATTGAGATCGAGGTTCCGTCATTACGAGTATTGGCCGAGTGTCAAATAGCCGAGGCAGACTGGCAACAGAGCAGATTCGAGGAACTCATGCTTTTCGATGAAAGAAGGCTGAAAGCACTATACCATATCCAAGGTTATTAACGCAGAATTGCCCGGGCTTTCAACAAAAAGGTTAAGTCCAGGAATTTAAAGGAAGGAGATTTGGTGCTCAAAGACAACCGAGCTCCCATCCACGACCCAAGGGGCAAGTTCAGACCTAATTGGACTGGTCCCTACATCATCAAGTCAATCTGGTCAGGTGGAGCTGTGGTTCTGATGGATCTAGATGGCTTAGAGTTTTCCCAACCGATCAACATGGACAAGTTGAAGAAATACTACCCTTGAGAGGCTCCCTAGGCCGAAAACCCGAAAGGGCGACCTAGGCAAAACTCAGAGCACAGAAAATTTGAAATTATAAAAACTGAGCTCGCAAGGTTGAAAACCCGCAAAGGGCGGCCTTGGCAAAAGTTAGAGCGCAAAAGGAGAGTGAAAATACCCGAGCGAACCTAAGCCTGAACTACGTAAGGCTTGATTCCCATCTTTGGGATACGTAGGCAGCTTCATCTTGAAGTTCAGCCATAAACTTTTCCCCGATCAACTTTGTCCATGTTGATCATCTCAGTCATCTTTGTCCATCAGCATTCATCGTGATCTCCGGTACAGTGCTATTCAGACTAGGGGCAACTTTCCGTTGCAATGAAGTGTTGCGGCACCATCCAGACTAGGGGTAACTTTCCGTTGCCACACAGTGCCGCGGTACTATTCAGACTAGGGGCAACTTTCCAGTTGCTAGGATTCGGGGTTGTGCATCTCAGTGACAGATCTCAGGCGTGTCCAGTTCTGATCCATATCGAAAATAGTTTTGAAAAGTTTTAATAAAAGTTGACTTTGCTCAAAATTAATCTTTTTACAACTAAGACCATTTTTGGACCAAAGTGGAGAATTTTCAATACCACAACCTTCAATTTCATTGATTTCAAAACAGAGTTCTCTTGCTCTTGCATACAATTAAGGTTGCTTTTTATTACACTCAGGAAGAAAACTTGAAAGTACTAGTAAAGCAATAAATCTGGGGCATAGTCAAGTCAGGTGTCCCTGCGCCCCCTGCCAGAGCTAGTTGAAGCCTCTGATGCCAACCTAGGCCCAACCTGTGCTTCTTCGTTGAGCCAATCCCAACACTCGTCAGACAAAGTGCAACTAAAAGTGGGAGCAGGAGCCAGAAGTTCTCTAATTCCCCACACTGCGGCTTGTCGAGCCAGCTGTGCGCCTTGAACCGGGAAGGTAGCCGGATACTCTATCCCCTCTGGTGGGCAAGTCTGATCATGGCCAAACTGGCGCAGAATATGGAATGGGAAATAGAATACGCAGTGAGTCAAGCCGATCAACGAATCCCGACCTGCCGAGACATGCTGTAGCTCATTGCCGGGAGATTGAGCCAAGGACAGCGCCACGCAATGCGATCTGCCGACAAATTGCGCACATCCATTCAAACCACCATCCCTCATCAAGGGTGTCGACTAGGCGTTGTCGAAAGAAGTAGCGCGGCTGAGTAAGCAGGGCAAGAATCCACAACCTGCAATTTATCATCAACCATACCTGGGGAGGGATAAAAATGAGAGAATAAAGAATAGAGAGATGTACGATGAGAGAAAAGTAAGAAAAAGGTTTTGTGAGAAAAACGAGCTTGAGGGCCGAGTGATGTGAGCAAATACATATGCGAGATCGGGTGGGAAACATTACCTGCAGCAGTAATGGACTCCCGCAAATCTAGTTGTCTCCCGACGGTGGAAAGCATCCAAGCCCATCAGCGTCTCCGCCAATGTCATGGCGATGCAACTCCTTCCTTCTTTCAAGCCTTGGGCCACTTCAATCAGACAGACGCTGGATCCTCCAAAGCTCGAGGCAAACAGAAAAAATGAGATAACATGCATAAACAGAGGGCGTGTCGCCGGAAGCCTGCCAATGATGGTCGCTGCGGTCACCAGCATCGGAGAACCGGTAAATCAGGCTTGGGATATCCAACATTCCGTTACAAATCAGGGATCGAGCATCATGTGTGCGTTGAGTCCGCACATCCGCCCTAGGGTTTGGGCATAGCCAAAATGAGTTGGGGCAAGATTTCCTCACCTCGCTCGGATTCTATCAAAACTTGAAAATCTTCAAAAGTGAGACATACCTCTTGCCCTCCGAAGCTGAAGACGTGCGTCACTGGGTTCCAAAATCTCACCGCGGCATAGAGGAAAGGAAGATGCAGTGAAGTCCGGCCCAGCGTGAACAGCATTGCATTCAAGCCGAAACCCCGGAAGTTCAACTTTTCCGAGCCATCTAAAGAAGAGATCCAAGATGTGAGATTTTCTACGAGAAATGCCTCCATTTTTGTGCAAAGCAGTGATGAAATGAAAGAGTTCCAAAGTTGGAGCTTTATAGGGGGGTAAAACTATTCGAGGACAAGTGTCAAAATTCTGAGAGTTGCAGGAAGGTGGCCGGCCGGCCATCTTTATTTCAAAAAATGGCCGGCCGGCCACCCTCAGTCCCCAGATGCAAAATGTGGCCGGCCATGCATTGGTCCTGTTTTGCCCTTCGGAAGGAAGTTTGAGGCATTTCTGTGCATCAAGGATGTCGAAGGCCTCCATTTCCCTCAGTTTCGGATGCGTTCCATCATCCAGATTGTCCGTCCGAAGTACGCTTTGTGGTATTTTGCTTATCGAGTTGTTGCTTTGTTTATCGAGTTGTAAGTTTTGTCGAGCTGTCGCATTTTGTGTTTTGAGTTATTACCTTTTGTTTATGCAATTTTGTTATGTCTTGTTTATCGAGTCGTTAACATTGTTGTATTTTGCATATCGAGTTGTAAACTTGCTAAGATTCTGTTATTTCTTAGTGAGTCGAGTTGTTTGATTTGTTGCGTCGGTTCATTACCTGACCCGGTAAATACACAAGGCACATTCCCATTCAATTCCATTTTTGTGCAAAATGATGCGATGCGATGCTAAGAGTTTCAAATACAAACACCTTTTCAAAAGCTGTTTCATTCCATCATGTTTTAAACAAATAAAGGTACAAGTTTTACAGAAAATAAAACTGCCTAACAATGTGCAAAGTGCTACAAACTACTAGCAAAAAGTGAAATAAAGCAGGAAGGAAATAGCATCAATATCCTGGGAGCGGAATGAGGGGCCCCCTCATCCTCTTCTGCGGGACAACCTCTGCACCATCATCACCATCCGGGTCGGAGCTGTATCCTCAGGATCCCCCTCAGTCTCGCCTCCACTCCCGGAACCAAGGCCGGAGCCCCCCTCCTCAGCGGATGTCTTGACTCACGATCTGCGACCTCCTCCTCCTCCTCCTCATCAGGCTCTGCCTCTATAACATGTGCCCTACGTCTGCGAGACGACCCCACTCCTCGAGCTCCTCGGAAAGGCCTGGATGGCCCTGCTCCCTGAGAAGGCCTGGATGGCCCAACTCCTCGAAAGGGCCCAGATGGCCCAGCACCTCGACCTCTCTGAGAAGGCCCGGGTGGCCCGGCCCGCGGCGGTGCATATACAGGAGGCATCTGAAAGTGAAGAGTTCAATACATCAGTTCAAATATGAAAAGCAGAATGTTCGCGAGTGGGCTGTGTGTTCAGAAAATCAGTGTTTTGGGCTGCGTGTTCAAATCTTAATTAGTGGGCTGCGTGTTCGCTTTATATCTGGGCTGTGTGTTCAGAAAATCAGTGTTTTGGGCTGCGTGTTCAAATCTTAATCAGTGGGCTGCGTGTTCGCTTTATATCTGGGCGGTGTGTTCAGAAAATCAGTGTTTTGGGCTGCGTGTTCAAATCTTAATCAGTGGGCTGCGTGTTCGCTTTATATCTGGGCTGTTGTAACATGCCCGCGGGGGACCTCACTACAGTTCGGACTCGATTTTTGTTGCGGTTCTAAATCTGAACCAAAGAGTCCAACTCTGGCAAATCGTTTTGAAAAAAACAGATTTTGAAAAGAAATGCCAAACATGGACTGCTTTGCCAGATACAGAGTCGCCACCTAAATATTTTTAAAATGGGAAATTTAGGAAACCCTGACTCGGTGCCGAAGGCCACGTGTCCGTCATCACCAAAGTGGTCTTGGCTCGAGAGCTTGGGTACGATCGGGGAAGGTCAGCTATGAGCACCCCTTTCGCCCGGTCCGAAGACCGGCTCTACTAACCGTGATATCCGATTTTGAAAACGTTACATGCTCTTGTTCCGGTTATTAGCCTAGAATTACTATGTTATGCGCACAGCAAACAAGTATAGACTAGATTGCCTAATTTGGAAACAAACATTGCATATCCGTTCGTTTTGA
>JAPPVO010004969.1:0-66323 GCA_030407325.1 Camellia japonica | reverse complement strand
TCAGACTCTTATGATCCGAGAATACCTCGAACTCTCACCATAAAGATAATGCCTCCAAATCTTCAAGGCAAAAATCACAGCTACTAATTCTAAATCATGCGTAGGGTAATTCTTCTCGTGAATTTTCAACTGACGTGAGCCATAGGCAACCACTTTCCCCTCTTGCATCAACACACAACCCAGACCCTCTCGTGAGGCGTCACAATAGACTGCATAACCCAACCCTCTCTCCGGAATAATCAAACCGGAGCGGTGGTCAATCTAACCTTCAACTCCTGAAACGACTTTTCACAAGTCTCACTCCATACAAATTTGACTCCCTTCCGAGTCAATCTAGTCAACGGTGAAGCTAACCTGGAGAAATCTTTCACAAATCGACGGTAATACCCAGCTAATCCCAGAAAACTGCGGATCTCAACACACTCTTAGGCTGTGCCCAATCTTGCACTGCCTCAGTCTTGGATGTATCAACTGACACCCTTCCCCAGAAACACATGGCCTAAGAACTTCACCTCTTCTAGCCAGAACTCACACTTCCCGAACTTAGCATAAAGCTTATGGGCTCTAAGCAACTCTAGCACCACTCTCAAGTGTGCCTCATGCTCCTCCTCTGAAGGTGAATAAATCAAAATGTCGTCCACGAAGACGACCACAAAACGATCCAAGAATTCCCGGAGATCCGGTTCATCAAATCCATAACACTGCCGGTGCATTGGTGAGCCCAAATGGCATCACCAGAAACTCATAGTGGCCATACCGCGTACGGATGCCGTCTTAGGAATATCCTCCTCCCTGACCCTCAACTGGTGGTAACCCGATCTCAAGTCTATCTTAGAGAAACAACGGAACCCTTCAACTGGTCAAACAAATCATCAATACGGGCATAGGATACTTATTCTTAACCGTAGCCCGATTCAATTTCCGATAATCGATACACAATCTCAAAGCACCACCTTTCTTCTTAGCAAAGAGGGCGGTGCTCCCCACGGTGAAACACTAGGCGAATATAGCCCTTATCAAGCAACTCCTGGAGTTGAACCTTCAACTCAACTAACTCGGCTGGGGCAAAACGGTAAGGTGCCATAGAAATCGGCGCCGTGCCGGGCACTAAATCAATAGAGAACTCAATCTCTCTCTGAGGTGGCAAACTAACGAGATCCTCGGGAAAAACGTCCGAAAACTCACAACCACCCTCGGCAACACAATCTGGGTCTCATCACCCTCACTAATCGAAAGACTAGCAAGTAGACCACTAAGCTCACTCCGCCCTCGCGGATCATAACCGGTGGCAAAACACTACCACCCGGTCCCCCAGAAAACGAAAACACACTCCCCGTTCACGGTACAACAAGTGACCCTCTGACGGTAGCAATCAATAACTCTGCCCGGTATGACGACAACCAGTCCATACCCAAAATAACATCAAAGCCCTTCATGGGCATAACTACAAAAGAGAAAGGGATTCTATGATCATCGACCTCTATATCACAACCCCTAACACCTTGTTTCAAAATCAGTTCACCCCCAAGAGGTGACACTACACAAATAGGAGACGCTAACTTAGCTAACTCCAACTCCAAAATAGATGCAAATGCAGCAGACACAAAGGAATGAGATGCACCCGTATCGATCAAAACACTAGCAACTGAATTGCAAAACAAGAAGGTACCTCTCACGACAGACGGAGCCGGTACTAGATCCTGCGCGGTAACAGCATACACGCGCCCAGACGACCTCTGATCAACCTGCTCACCCCTCGGAGCAGTAGACTGCTGCACAGACTGGGACGAAGAAGCCCCCTGATTGGCCCTCGAGGCCTGACCCGACTGAGCTGGCTGCTGACCTTGAGTCTGCCTCAAACCAGATGCACCAGGTGTGCCACTCAACTGCGGGCAATACCTCTTCATGTGCCCTGGCTGACCACACTGATAGCACGAGAGTGGCTGGCCTCTACCCTGACTCTGGCTCTGGGATCGAGCCGAAGAAGATGCTGCTCTCTAAACTCCTCCCCTCTGAGGACAAACTGGAGACTTGTGACCCAGCTGGCCACACTTGAAGCAAGTGATGTCTCCCTGACTGCCTTTCCCAGAACTAGCACTCGGCACTGGAAAAGTGGATCTAGAAAAACTACTCTGAGGCTGCTGAGGAGTGAAACCTCTCTGCCTCCTGCCATCGCCCTGACCATCCTGACTCCTCTTGGAGCCTTTCTGCCCTTCTTCCTCCTCCCGCATCGCGATCTCGTATGGCTGCTGCATCAACCAAACGCCCAAAATCCCTAATCATAGTCGGCACAACTCTCAATTTGAGGCCGCGCCTCAACTTCTTCTCGAACTCTATACACCGACGTTCCTCGGACGCCACTAACTCAGGTGCGAACCTGGACAAACTAGTAAAAAGGCCTCAAACTCAGCCACTGATGAACTATTCTGCTTCAGCTGGCAGAACTGATCTCTCAATTCTCCTGAACAGCTGGAGACAGGTACTTCTCCTGAAAAGCATTCACAAACGCCTCCCATGTACCTCCAACACGAGCCTTAATGAATTTCCACCACTGACCCGCATCCCCTTTCAGCTGGAAAGATGCCAAGGTCACCTTCAACCCCTCGTCTTCGATGCCAAGCATCTCAAACGTTTTCGTTGTCTGTTCGAGCCATTCGTCTGCCTTAAGCGGCTCGCTAGGATCACCTACAAACACGTCCGGTTGAGACCGGAAGAACTCCCTCTTCAGAAAAGAAGGCCCTGCATCTGTAGCCACAATAGCCTGGGCTGGATTTGCAGCCCTCAGAATATCAACTGACGCCTGAAATGCCCCTGCTATCCCTTGGGCCAAAGCTCCCATAAACTGCTGTCCTACTGGCTCGGCCACATTGGCCTGGCCAACACCCTCCTGAACTGCCGGAATCTCCTCCGGTATAGGCACTTCCTGCCTAGCCTGTCTACCGCGCCTACCGCGACCTCGTCCTCGTCCTCGTCCTGACATCCTATTAAAGGAAACAAAGACGTTAGCACATTAATAAATGTGCCGAAGCTGAATACTCACGTCCTAATGCATTGGACAACAATAAATCACACCACGTAAGCACATAATCACATAAGCACCTACGAATTTCATTCCTGGATAATGATAGTCCCAAAGGGTTACTATAGTTCCGGTTGGAAGCAGCATTGATCAAGTGCCTTTCCAACAAGACTACTAGAAACTCAAGGATCCAATCAATATCTAGAAACTACATTCCATACCCACATAATCACATAAACATGTTATCATATAAGCATGCAATCATTACACTAAGTCTCTATCAAACGAGACGAACCCATTGTGATACTAATCACTTCCCACGTACCCAAAGTATTCAAACCCGGTACGCTCTGATACCAAGTTGTAACGCCCTCAGAATACAACCCATTAAATATAAAACAAAACATGCATTATTAAAAGAAGACATTATTTATTACATCAATCATCAGAGTCTTACGAAATAAAATACCATAATAAATGCCCTACGGGCTTACATCTTGCCAAGCCATCACTTGGATACAATTTACTGAGTTCTAACTCAAAAACAGATAAAGCCCTAGGCTTGAAAGATTACATTATTCAAATAAAAATAAATAAACAAATCTTCACATTCAATTCCTCACAAGCTAAGTCCTTGGAGGGAGTGAACCACCTGAACCTGAAAAATAAAATTCCCATATAGGGTGAGCCACAGCCCAGTAGAGAAATACTAAACCAAGCATAAGAATTAACTAAAGCATTAGCATCTGATACATGGTTAACACTCTACAATCAAGTTACAATTTTCATGACACGAATGTCTACACTGCCTATGACACATTGTCTATGGCACATTTTAATTTCCACTTATGGCTCAGAACCTGGCCAAATAACTTAACAGGGGTTTCATCTTCTATTAACAATACTTCCAATTCAACAGGAATAACAATTTAAGTTAGACCTAACCATAACAAATACACAAGTTGGTATTGTATCAATCATAACCAATTCACTTCCATACTTCCCAATTGATACACATTTTAGTGATGTATCATATCAACAATAAATAGAAATATATCTATAAATCAATAAGCACACATAAGAGTGATGCTACTGGAGTCCATCCCCTATCTCCTCCCAATAAATCCGGTTTAGAGGTCCATCCCCTATCTTCCCCTAAACCGTGGAGTTCATCCCCTATCTCCTCCAAAACCAATGCATATGCAATAAAACACACAATTGCCATATACAACACATAATTAATACACAAATGTTCTGTATTAACTCAACAGTCAAATAATTGACTCAATTCCAGTTATACCTAAGCCGCATGCAAGGTCTACAACAATCAATGGCTATCCTCCACCGATAGCCCAAAACAGTTATTTCTAAACAAGAAATAAATACATTAATGAATGTAAATTTAACATTCCCAATTCTATGAATTAAACCAAATTCCATATCATTCCTTTAAATTAATTATACAAATTAATCTAAACCAAAACCCTAAGGTTTCTTTCAAAATTACCAAACTACCCCCACATACCAAAATTACCAAACTACCCCCCACATACCAAAATACTAACACTTATGATTAAAGCGTATAAATGGAGTAGGAAATCCCTACCTCGAAGATATAACTCGGAATGAAGGAGATGAAGATGATGCCCAAACCTCAAAGTGCTCCAAATCAAGAATTTCTCAGATTAGATGAAAGCCCTCACTCCCCTCTACCTTATTTGTAAAGCAACTAGGGCAAAAACCCACCCTAACTAGATCAAACCTAGGAGAGAAGGTGTTTAGAGAAGAAGAGAAGTCGGACTTTAGGGTTTTAGAATCAAAAAGGGGCTGAAAACTGTTTTAAAATACGCTTCTGCGTATTTATACCTGACAGGCTCGCTCGAGCGAAGACCTGGTCGCTCGAGCGACCAGACACAGAAAATCATCGCTCGAGCGAAGAAATGCTCGCTCGAGCCAAAAACTCGATGCTTCAGGTCTGCAACCCAGAAGCTCGCTCGAGCGAAGGAAAGCTCGCTCGAGCGAAGAACTCAAAGACATACACCTCACTCGCTCGAGCGAAGGAAGCTCGCTCGAGCCAAGAAACACATCCATCAGGTCTAAGTACTGGACGCAAAGCTCGCTCGAGCGAAGGGACCCTGGCTCGAGCGAAGGACCAAAATCAAAGACCTCGCTCGAGCGAAGAAGAGCTCGCTCGAGCGACCAACCCAAAAACTGGACATGTACTTTTGGTTTCTAAACCCAACCAACCTGTAACATAACCTGCCCAATAAATCCTATAACTCAAAATAAAGAATTAAAGGACAACAACAACAATGATACAACAATGGAATCTACGGAACATAAGTCCGGATACAATAATCAAATGGGAAAAGACCGGGGTCGCTATAATGGAAGTTGCATAAAATTAAAAATGGAAGTTCATTCAAGAAACCGCTATACCTTAACGATCTATTTGGAAATTAAATAAAAAAGTAAGTTGAATCGAAAAGGAAATGGAATAAAAATGGAAGTTGAATAAAAATAAAAATGAAAGTTGCATAAAATTAAAAATGGAAGTTCATTCAAGAAACCACTATACCTTAACGATCTATTTGGAAATGAAATAAAAAACTAAGTTGAATCGAAAAGGAAATTGAATAAAAATAGAAGTTGAATAAAAATAAAAATGGAAGGTTCATAAAATTAACAATGGAAGTTCATTCAAGAAACCCCTATAACTTAACGATCTGTTTGGAAATTAAATTAAAAAAGGAAGTTGAATAGAAAAGTAAATTGAATGAAATTGGAAGTTGAATAAAGATAAAAATGGAAGTTTCATCAAATTAAAAATGGAAGTTCATTCAAGAAATCACAATACTTTAACGATCTATTAGGAAATTAAATAAAAAAGTAAGTTGAATAGAAAAGGAAATTGAATAAAAATGGAAGTTGAATAAAAATAAAAATGGAAGTTGCATAAAATTAACAGTGGAAGTTCATTCAAGAAACCACTATAACTTAACGATCTATTTGGAAATTAAATAAAAAAGGAAGTTAAATAGAAAAGGAAATTGAATGAAAATGGAAGTTTCATAAAATTAAAAATGGAATTTCATTGAAGAAACTACTATATCTTAACCATCTATTTGGAATTTAAATAAAAAAGTAAGTTGAATCGAAAAGGAAATTGAATAAAAATGGAAGTTGAATAAAAATAAAAATGGAAGTTGCACAAAATTAACAACGGAAGTTCTTTCAAGAAATTACTATACCTTAACGATCTATTTGGAAATTAAACATCAAAAGAAGTTGAATAGAAAAGGAAATTGAATAAAAATGGAAGTTGAATGAAAATAAAAATGGAAGTTGCATAAAATTAAAAATGGAAGTTCATTCAAGAAACCACTATACCTTAACGATCTATTTGGAAATTAAATAAAAAAGTAAGTTGAATCGAAAAGGAAATTGAATAAAAATGGAAGTTGCATAAAATTAACAATGGAAGTTCATTCAATAAACCACTACAACTTAACGATCTATTTGGAAATTAAATAAAAAAGGAAGTTGAATAGAAAAAGAAATTGAATGAAAATGGAAATTGAATAAAAATAAAAATGGAAGTTTCATAAAATTAAAAATGGAAGTTCATTCAAGAAACCACAATACCTTAACGATCTATTTGGAAATTAAATAAAAAAGTAAGTCGAATCGGAAAGGAAATTGAATAAAAATGGAAGTTGAATAAAAATAAAAATGGAATTTGCATAAAATTAACAGTGGAAGATCATTCAAGAAACCACTATAACTTAACGATCTATTTGGAAATTAAATAAAAAAGGTTGTTGAACAGAAAAAGAAATTTAATCAAAATGGAAGTTAAATAAAAATAAATATGGAAGTAGCATGAAATTAACAATGGAAGTTCATTCAAAAAACCACTATACCTTAACGATCTACTTAGAAATTAAATAAAAGAAAAGAAGTTGAATAGAAAAGGAAATTGAATAAAAATGGAAGTTGAATAACAATAAAAATAAAAGTTGCATAAAAATTAACAATGGAAGTTCATTCAAGAAACGACTATACCTTAACGATTTATTTGGAAATTAAATAAAAAAAGAAGTTGAATAGAAAAGGAAATTGAATTAAAAGGGAAGTTAAATAAAAATAAAAATGAAATTTAATCAAAAATTGAAAATGGAAGTTAATTCAAGAAACCACTATACCTTAACGATCAATTTGGAAATTAAATAAAAAAGTAAGTTGAATAGAAAAGGAAATTGAATGAAAATGGAAGTTGAATAAAAATAAAAATGGTAGTTGAATAAAATTAAAAAATGGAAGTTCATTCAAGATACAGTACAACTTAACGATCTATTTGGAAATTAAATAAAAAAGGAAGTGGTTTCTTGAATGAACTTCCATTTTTAATTTTATGCAACTTCAATTTTTATTTTTATTCAACCTCCATTTTCATTCAATTTCCTTTTCTATTCAACTTCCTTTTTTATTTAATTTCCAAATAGATCGTTAAGGTATAGTGGTTTCTTAAATGAACTTCCTTTTTTTAATTTTATGCAACTTCCATTTTTATTTTTGTTCAACTTCCATTTTCATTCAATTTCCTTTTCTATTCAACTTCTTTTTTTATTTAATTTCCAAATAGATCGTTAAGTTACAGTGGTTTCCTGAATGAACTTCCATTGTTAATTTTATGAAACTTCCATTTTTATTTTTATTCAACTTCCATTTTCATTCAATTTCTTTTTCTATTCAACTTCTTTTTTATTTAATTTCCTAATAGATCGTTAAGTTATAGTGGTTTCTTGAATGAACTTCCACTGTTAATTTTATGCAACTTCTATTTTTATTTTTATTCAATTTCCTTTTCGATTCAACTTACTTTTTTATTTAATTTCCAAATAGATCGTTAAGGTATTGTGCTTTCTTGAATGAACTTCCATTTTTAATTTTTTGAGACTTCCATTTTTATTTTTATTCAAGTTCCTTTTTTATTCAATTTCCTTTTCTATTCAACTTCCTTTTTTGTTTAATTTCCAAATATATCGTTCAGTTATAGTGGTTTCTTGAATGAACTTCCACTGTTAATTTTAACGATCTATTTAGAAATTAAATAAAAAAGGTTGTTGAACAGAAAAAGAAATTGAATCAAAATGGAAGTTAAGTAAAAATAAAAATGAAATTTCATCAAAAAGTGAAAATGGAAGTTAATTCAGGAAACCACTATATTTGAACTACCTATTTAAAAATTAACTAAAAAAGTAAGTTTAGTAGAAAAGGAAATTGAATAAAAATGGAAGTTGAATAAAAATAAAAATGGAAGTTGCATAAAATTAACAATGGAAGTTCATTCAGGAAACCACTATACCTTAACGATCTACATGGAAATTAAATAAAAAAGGAAGTTGAATAGAAAAGGAAATTGAATGAAAATGGAAGTTGAATAAAAATAAAAACGGAAGTTTCATAAAATTAAAAATGGAAGTTCATTCAAGAAACCACTATACCTTAACCGTCTATTTGGAAATTAAATAAAAAAGTAAGTTGAATCGAAAAGGAAATTAAATAAAAATGGAAGTTGAATAAAAATAAAAATGGCAGTTGCATAAAATTGACAATGGAAGTTCATTCAAGAAACCACTATACCTTAATGATCTATTTGGAAATTAAATAAAAAAGGTAGTTGAATAGAAAAGGAAATTGAATGAAAATGGAAGTTGAATAAAAATAAAAATGGAAGTTGCATAAAATTAAAAATCGAATTCATTCAAGAAACCACTATAGCTTAACGATCTATTTGGAAATTAATAAAAAAGTAAGTTGAATCGAAAAGGAAATTGAATAAAAATAAAAATAGAAGCTGCCTAAAATTAAAAATGGAAGTTCATTCAAGAAACCACTATACCTTAACGATCTATTTGGAAATTAAATAAAAAAGTAAGTTGAATCGAAAAAGAAATTGAATAAAACAAAAAATAGAAGTTGCCTAAAATTAACAATGGAAGTTCATTCAAGAAACCACTATACCTTAACGATCTATTTGGAAATTAAATAAAAAAGTAAGTTGAATCGAAAAGGAAATTGAATAAAAATAAAAATAGAAGTTGCATAAAATTAACAATGGAAGTTCATTCAAGAAACCACTATACCTTAACGATCTATTTAGAAATTAGATAAAAAAAAGGTTGTTGAAAAGAAAAAGAAATACAATCAAAATGGAAGTTAAATAAAAATAAAAATGAAATTTCATAAAAAAGTGAAAATGGAAGTTAAGTCAGGAAACCACTATATTTTAACTACCTATTTAAAAATTAAATAAAAAAGGAAGTTGAGTAGAAAATGATATTGAATAAAAATGGAAGTTGAATAAAAATAAATATGAAAGTTGCATGAAATTAACAATGGAAGTTCATTCAAAAAACCACTATACCTTAACGATCTATTTAGAAATTAAATAAAAAAAAAGAAGTTATATAGAAAAGGAAATTGAATAAAAATGGAAGTTGAATAAAAATAAAAATAAAAGTTGCATAAACATTAACAATGGAAGTTCATTCAAGAAACGACTATATCTTAACGATTTATTTGGAAATTAAATAAAAAAAGAAGTTGAATAGAAGAGGAGATTGAATTAAAATGGAAGTTAAGTAAAAATAAAAATGAAATTTAATCAAAAATTGAAAATGGAAGTTAATTCAAGAAACCACTATACCTTAACGATCTATTTGGAAATTAAATAAAAAAGTAAGTTGAATAGTAAAGGAAATTGAATGAAAATGGAAGTTGAATAAAAATAAAAATGGAAGTTCATTCAAGAAACCACTATACCTTAACGATCTATTTGGAAATTAAATAAAAAATGAAGTTGAATAGAAAAGGAAATTGAATGAAAATGGAAGTTGAATAAAAATAAAAAAGGAAGTTGCATAAAATTAAAAATGGAAGTTCATTCAAGAAACCACTATACCTTAACGATATATTTGGAAATTAAATGAAAAAGTAAGTTGAATCGAAAAGGAAATTGAATAAAAATGGAAGTTGAATAAAACTAAAAATGGAAGTTGCATAAAGTTAACAATGGAAGTTCATTCAAGAAACAACTATAACTTAACGATCTATTTGGAAATTAAATAAAAAAGGAAATTGAATAGAAAAGCAAATTGAATGAAAATAGAAGTTGAATAAAAATAAAAATGGAAGTTCCATAAAATTAAAAATGGAAGTTCATTCTAGAAACCACCATACCTTAACGATCTATTTGGAAATTATATAAAAAAGTAAGTTGAATCGAAAAGGAATTTGAATAAAAATGGAAGTAGAATAAAAAAAAAAATAGAAGTTGCATAAAATTAACAGTGGAAGTTCATTCAAGAAACCACTATAACTTAACGATCTATTTGGAAATTAAATAAAAAAGGAAGTTGAATAGAAAAGGAAATTGAATGAAAATGGAAGTTCAATAAAAATAAAAATGGAAGTTTCACAAAATTAAAAATGGAAGTTCATTCAAGAAACCACTATACCTTAACCATCTATTTGGAAATTAAATAAAAAAGTAAGTTGAATCGAAAATGAAATTGAATATAAATGGAAGTTGAATAAAAATAAAAATGGAAGTTGCATAAAATTAACAAGGGAAGTTCTTTCAAAAACCACTATACCTTAACGATCTATTTGAAAATGAAATAAAAAAAGGAAGTTGAGTAGAAAAGGAAATTGAATGAAAATGGAAGTTGAATAAAAATAAAATTGAAAGTTGCATAAAATTAAAAATGGAAGTTCATTCAAGAAACCACTATACCTTAACGATCTATTTGGAAATTAAATAAAAAAGTATGTTGAATCGAAAAGGAAATTGAATAAAAATGGAAGTTGAATAAAAATAAAAATGGAAGTTGCATAAAATTAAAAATGGAAGTTCATTCAAGAAACCACTATACCTTAACGATCTATTTGGAAATTAAATAAAAAAGTAAGTTGAATCGAAAAAGAAATTGAATAAAAATGGAAGTTGCATAAAAGGAACAATGGAAGTTAATTCAAGAAACCACTATATACCTTAACGATCTATTTGAAAATTAGATAAAAAAGGTTGTTGAACAGAAAAAGAAATTGAATCAAAATGGAAGTGAAATAAAAACAAAAATGAAATTTCATCAAAAAGTGAACATGGAAGTTAATTCAGGAAACCACTATATTTTAACTTCCTATTTAAAAATTAAATAAAAAAGGTAGCTGTGTAGAAAATGAAATTGAATAAAAATGGAAGTTGAATAAAAATAAATATGGAAGTTGCATGAAATTAACAATGGAAGTTCATTCAAAAAACCACTATACCTTAACGATCTATTTAGAAATTAAATAAAAAAAGAAGTTGAATAGAAAAGGAAATTGAATAAAATTGGAAGTTGAATAAAAATAAAAATGGAAGTTGCATAAAATTAACAATGGAAGTTCATTCAAGAAACGACTATACCTTAACGATTTATTTGGAAATTAAATAAAAAAAGAAGTTGAATAGAAAAGGAAATTGAATTAAAATGGAAGTTAAATAAAAATAAAAATGAAATTTCATCAAAAATTGAAAATGGAAGTTAATTCAAGAAACCATTATACCTTAACGATCTATTTGGAAATTAAATAAAAAAGTAAGTTGAATAGAAAAGGAAATTGAATGAAAAGGGAAGTTGAATAAAAATAAAAATGGAAGTTGAATAAAATTAAATAATGAAAGTTCATTCAAGAAACCACTATACCTTAACGATCTATTTGGAACTTAAATAAAAAAAGAAGTTGAACAGAAAAGGAAATTGAATGAAAATGGAAGTTCAATAAAAATAAAAATGGAAGTTGCATAAAATTAAAAATGGAAGTTAATTCAGGAAACCACCATATTTTAACTACCTATTTAAAAATTAAATAAAAAAGGAAGTTGAGTAGAAAAGGAAATTGAATAAAAATGGAAGTAGAATAAAAATAAAAATGGAAGTTGCATAAAATTAACGACGGAAGCTCATTCAGGAAACCACTATACCTTAACGATCTATTTGGAAATTAAATAAAGAAGGAAGTTGAATAGAAAAGGAAATTGAATGAAAATGGAAGTTGAATAAAAATAAAAATGGAAGTTGCATAAAATTAAAAATGGAAGTTCATTCAAGAAACCACTATACCTTAACGATCTATTTCGAAATAAAATAAAAAAGGTTGTTGAACAGAAAAAGAAATTGAATCAAAATGGAAGTTAAATAAAAATAAAAATGAAATTTCATCAAAAAGTGAAAATGGAAGTTAATTCAGGAAACCACTATATTTTAACTACCTATTTAAAAATTAAATAAAAAAGGAAGTTGAGTAGAAAAGGAAATTGAATAAAAATGGAAGTTGAATAAAAATAAAAATGGAAGTTGCATAAAATTAACAATGGAAGTTCATTCAGGAAACCACTATACCTTAACGATCTATTTGGAAATTAAATAAAAAAGGAAGTTGAGTAGAAAAGGAAATTGAATGAAAATGAAAGTTGAATAAAAATAAAAATGGAAGTTGCATAAAATTAAAAATGGAAGTTCATTCAAGAAACCACTTTACCTTAACGATCTATTTGGAAGTTAAATAAAAAAGTAAGTTGAATCGAAAAGGAAATTGAATGAAAATGGAAGTTGAAGAAAAATAAAAATGGAAGTTGAATAAAATTAAAAAATGGAAGTTGAATAGAAAAGGAAATTGAATGAAAATGGAAGTTGAATAAAAATAAAAATGGAAGTTGCATGAAATTAACAATGGAAGTTCATTCAGGAAACCAGTATACCTTAACGATCTATTTGGAAATTAAATAAAAGAGGAAGTTGAGTAGAAAAGGAAATAGAATGAAAATGGAAGTTGATTAAAAATAAAAATGGACGTTGCATAAAATTAAAAATGGAAGTTTATTCAAGAAACCACTCTAACTTAACGATCTATTTGGAAATTAAATAAAAAAGTAAGTTGAATCGAAAAAGAAATTGAATAAAAATGGAAGTTGAATAAAAATAAACATGGAAGTTGCATAAAATTAACAATGGAAGTTCATTCAAGAAACCACTAAAACTTAACGATCTATTTGGAAACTAAATAAAAAAGGAAGTTGAACAGAAAAGGAAATTGAATGAAAATGGAAGTCGAATAAAAATAAAAATGGTAGTTTCATAAAATTAAAAATGGAAGTTCATTCAAGAAACCACAATACCTTAACAATCTATTTGGAAAATAAATAAAAAAGTAAGTTGAATCGAAAAGGAAATTGAAAAAAAATGGAAGTTGAATAAAAATAAAAATGGAAGTTGCATAAAATTAACAGTGGAAGTTCATTCAAAAAACCACAATAACTTAACGATCTATTTGAAAATTAAATAAAAAAAGAAGTTGAATAGAAAAAAGGAAATTGAATGAAAATAGAAGTTGAATAAAAATAAAAATGGAAGTTTCTTGAAAATAAAAATGGAAGTTCATTCAAGAAACCACTATACCTTAACCATCTATCTGGAAGTTAAATGAAAAAGTAAGTTGAATCGAAAAGGAAATTGAATAAAAATGGAACTTGAATAAAAATAAGAATGGAACTTGCATAAAATTGACAATGGAAGTTCATTCAAGAAACCACTATACCTTAATGATCTATTTGGAAATTAAATAAAAAATGGAGTTGAATAGAAAAGGAAATTGAATGAAAATGGAAGTTCGTTCAAGAAACCACTATACCTTAACGATCTATTTGAAAATTAAATAAAAAAGTAAGTTGAATCGAAAAGAAAATTGAATAAAAATAAAAATGGAAGTTGCATAAAATTAACAATGGAAGTTCATTCAAGAAACAACTATAATTTAACGATCTATTTGGAAACTAAATAAAAAAGGAAGTTGAATAGACAATGAAATTGAATGAAAATGGAAGTTGAATAAAAATAAAAATGGAAGTTTCATAAAATTAAAAATAGAAGTTCATTCAAGAAACCACAATACCTTAACGATCTAGTTGGAAATTAATTAAAAAAGAAAGTTGAATCGAAAAGGAAATTGAATAAAAATAAAAATGAAAGTTGCATAAAATTAACAGTGGAAGTTCATTCAAGAAACCACTATACCTTAACGATCTATTTGGAAATTTAATAAAAAAGTAAGTTGAATCGAAAAGGAAATTGAATAAAAATGGAAGTTGAGTAAAAATAAAAATGGAAGTTGCATAAAATTAAAAATGGAAGTCCATTCAAGAAACCACTATACCTTAACGATCTATTTGGAAATGAAATAAAAAAGTAAGTCGAATCGAAATGGAAATTGAATAAAATTAACAATAGAAGTCCATTCAAGAAACCAGTATACCTTAACGATCTATTTGGAAATTAAATAAAAAAAGGAACTTGAATAGAAAAGGAAATTGAATTAAAATAAAAATGGAAGTTGCATAAAATTAACAGTCGAAGTCCATTCAAGAAACCACTATACCTTAACGATCTATTTGGAAATTAAATGAAAAAGGAAGTTGAATAGAAAAGGAATTTGAATAAAATTTGGAAGTTGAATAAAAATAAAAATAGAAGTTGCATAAAATTAACAATGGAAGTTCATTCAAGAAACCACTATACCTTAACGATCTATTTGGAAATTAAATAAAAAAGCAAGTTGAATAGAAAAGGAAATTGAATGAAAATGTTAGTTGAATAAAAATAAAAATGGAAGTTGCATAAAATTAAAAATGGAAGTTCATTCAAGAAACCACTATACCTTAACGATCTATTTGGAAATTAAATAAAAAAGGAAGTTGAATAGAAAAGGAAATTGAATGAAAATGGAAGTTGAATAAAAATAAAAATGGAAGTTTTATGAAATTAAAAATGGAAGTTCATTCAAGAAACCACTATACCTTAACGATCTATTTGGAAATTAAATAGAAATGGAAGTTGAATATAAAAGGAAATTGAGTGAAAATGGAAGTTGAATAAAAATAACAATGGAAGTTTCATAAAATTAAAAATGGAAGTTCATTGAAGAAACCACTATACCTTAACCATTTATTTGGAAATTAAATAAAAAAGTAAGTTAAATCGAAAAAGAAATTGAATAAAAATGGAAGTTGAATAAAAATAAAAATGGAAGTTGCATAAAATTGACAATTGAAGTTCATTCAAGAAACCGCTATACCTTAACGATCTATTTGGAAATTAAATAAAAAAGGAAGTTGAATAGAACAGGAAATTTAATGAAAATGGAAGTTGAATAAAATGAACAATGGAAGTTCATTCAAGAAACCACTATACCTTAACGATTTATTTGGAAATTAGATAAAAAACGTTGTTGAACAGAAAAAGAAATTGAATCAAAATGGAAGTTAAATAAAAATCAAAATAAAATTTCATTAAAAAGTTAAAATGGAAGTTAATTCAGGAAACCACTATATTTTAACTACCTATTTAAAAATTAAATAAAAAAGGAAGTTGTGTAGAAAAGTAAATTGAATAAAAATGGAAGTTGAATAAAAATAAATATGGAAGTTGAATGAAATAAACAATGGAAGTTCATTGAAAAAACCACTATACCTTAGCGATCTATTTAGAAATTAAATAAAAAAAAAAAGTTGAATAGAAAAGGAAATTGAATAAAAATGGAAGTTGAATAAAAATAAAAATGAAAGTTGCATAAAAATTAACAATGGAAGTTTATACAAGAAACGACTTTACCTTAACGATTTATTTGGAATTAAATAAAAATAGAAGTTGAATAGAAAAGGAAATTGAGTCAAAATGGAAGTTAAATAAAAATAAAAATGAAATTTCATCAAAAATTGAAAATGGAAGTTAATTCAAGAAACTACTATACCTTAACGATCTATTTGGAAATTAAATAAAAAATAAGTCGAATAGAAAAGGAAATTGAATGAAAATGGAAGTTGAATAAAAATAAAAATGGAAGTTGAATAAAATGAAAAAATGGAAGTTCCTTCAAGAAACCACTACACCTTAACGATCTATTTGGAAATTAAATAAAAAAGGAAAATGAATAGAAAAGGAAATTGGAAGAAAATGTAAGTTGAATAAAAATAAAAATGGAAGTTGCTTAAAATTAAAAATGGAAGTTAATTCAGGAAACCACTATATTTTAACAACCTATTTAAAAATTAAATAAAAAAGGAAGTTGAGTAGAAAAGGAAATTGAATAAAAATGGAAGTTGAATAAAAATAAAAATGGAAGTTGCATAAAATTAACAATGGAAGTTCATTCAGGAAACCACTATACCTTAACGATCTATTTGAAATTAAATAAAAAAGGAAGTTGAGTAGAAAAAGAAATTGAATGAAAATGGAAGTTGAATAAAAATAAAAATGGAAGTTGCATAAAATTAAAAATGGAAGTTCATTCAAGAAACCACTATACCTTAACGATCTATTTGGAAATTAAATAAAAAAGTAAGTTGAATCGAAAAGGAAACTGAATAAAAATGGAAGTTGAATAAAAATAAAAATGGAATTGCATAAAATTAAAAATGGAATTTCATTCAAGAAACCACTATAACTTAACGATCTATGTGAAAATTAAATAAAAAAGGAAGTTGAATAGAAAAGGAAATTGAATGAAAATGGAAGTTGAATAAAAATAAAAATGGAAGTTGCATAAAATTAAAAATGGAAGTTCATTCAAGAAACCACTATACCTTAACCATCTATTTGGAAATTAAATAAAAAAGTAAGTTGATTCGAAAAGGAAATTGAATAAAAATGGAAGTTGAATAAAAATAAAAATGGAAGTTGCATAAAATTAACAATGGAAGTTCATTCAAGAAACCACTATAACTTAACGATCTATTTGGAAATTAAATAAAAAAGGAGATTGAATAGAAAATAAAATTGAATGAAAATGGAAGTTGAATAAAAATAAAACTGGAAGTTGCATAAAATAAAAAAATGGAAGTTCATTCAGAAAACTGCTATACCCTAACGATCTATTTGGAAATTAAATAAAAAAGAAAGTTGAATCGAAAAAGAAATTGAATAAAAAGGGAAGTTGAATAAAATTAAAAATGGAAGTTGCATAAAATTAACAATGGAAGTTCATTCAGGAAACCACTATAACTTAATGATCTCTTTGGAAATTAAATAAAAAATGAAGTTGAATAGAAAAGGAAATTGAATGAAAATGTAAGTTGAATAAAAATAAAAATGGAAGTTGCAGAAAATTAAAAATGGAAGTTCATTCAAGAAACCACAATACCTTAACGATCTGTTTGGAAATTAAATAAAAAGTGAGATGAATCGAAAAGGAAATTGAATAAAAATGGAAGTTGAAGAAAAATAAAAATGGAAGTTGCATAAAATTAATAATGGAAGTTCATTCAAGAAACCACTATAACTTAACGATCTATTTAGAAATTAAATAAAAAAGGAAGTTGAATAGAAAAGGAAATTGAATGAAAATGGAAGTTGAATAAAAATAAAAATGGAAATTGCATAAAATTAAAAATGGTAGTTCATCCATGAAACCACCATACCTTAACGATCTATTTGGAAATTAAATAAAAAAGTAAGTTGAATCGAAAAGGAAATTGAATAAAAATGGAAGTTGAATAAAAATAAAAATGGAAGTTGCATAAAATTAGCAATGGAAGTTCATTCAGGAAACCACTGTAACTTAACGATCTATTTGGAAATTAAATAAAAAAGGAAGTTGAATAGAAAAGGAAATAGACTGAAAATGGAAGTTGAATAAAAATAAAAATGGAAGTTGCATAAATTTAAAAATGGAAGTTCATTCAAGCCTTAACGATCTATTTGGAAATTAAATAAAAAAGGAAGTTGAATAGAAAAGGAAATTGAAAGGAAATGGAAGTTGAATAAAAATAAAAATGGAAGTTGCATAAAATAGAAAATGGAAGTTAATTCAGGAAACCACTATATTTTAACTACCTATTTAAAAATTAAATAAAAAAGGAAGTTGAGTAGAAAAGGAAATTGAATAAAAATTGAAGTTGAATAAAAATAAAAATGGAAGTTGCATAAAATGAACAATGGAAGTTCATTCAGGAAACCACTCTACCTTAACGATCTATTTGGAAATTAAAGAAAAAAGGAAGTTGAGTAGAAAAAGAAATTGAATGAAAATGGAAGTTGAATAAAAATAAAAATGGAAGTTGCATAAAATTAAAAATGGAAGTTCATTCAAGAAACCACTATACCTTAACGATCTATTTGGAAATTAAATAAAAAAGTAAGTTGAATCAAAAAGGAAATTGAATAAAAATGGAAGTTGAATGAAAATAAAAATGGAAGTTGCATAAAATTAACAATGGAAGTTCATTCAAGAAACCACTATAACTTAACGATCTATTTGGAAATTAAATAAAAAAGGAAATTGAATAGAAAAGGAAATTGAATGAAAATGGAAGTTGAATAAAAATAAAAATGGAAGTTGCATAGAATAAAAAATGGAAGTTCATTCAGAAAACCACTATACCCTAACGATCTATTTGGAAATTAAATAAAAAAGTAACTTGAATCGAAAAGGAATTGAATAAAAATGGAAGTTGAAAAAAATTAAAAATGGAAGTTGCATAAAATTAACAATGGAAGTTCATTCAAGAAACCACTATACCTTAACCATCTATTTGGAATTTAAATAAAAAAGTAAGTTGAATCGAAAAGGAAATTGAATAAAAATGGAAGTTGAATAAAAATAAAATTGGAAGTTACATAAAATTAACAATGGAAGTTCATTCAGGAAACCACTATAACTTAACGATCTATTTGGAAATTAAATAAAAAAGGAAGTTGAATAGAAAATGAAATTGAATGAAAATGTAAGTTGAATAAAAATAAAAATGGAAGTTGCATAAAATTAAAAATGAAAGTTCATTCAAGAAACCACAATACCTTAACGATCTATTTGGAAATTAAATAAAAAGTGTGATAAATCGAAAAGGAAATTCGATAAAAATGAAAGTTGAAGAAAAATAAAAATGGAAGTTGCATAAAATTAACAATGGAAGTTCATTCAAGAAACCACTATAACTTAACGATCTATTTAGAAATTAAATAAAAAAGGAAGTTGACTAGAAAAGGAAATTGAATGAAAATGGAAGTTGAATAAAAATAAAAATGGAAGTCGCATAAAATTAAAAATGGTAGTTCATTCATGAAACCACTATACCTTAACGATCTATTTGGAAATTAAATAAAAAAGTAAGTTGAATCGAAAAGAAAATTGAAGAAAAATGGAAGTTGAATAAAAATAAAAATGGAAGTTGCATAAAATTAACAATGGAAGTTCATTCAGGAAACCACTGTAACTTAACGATCTATTTGGAAATTAAATAAAAAAGGAAGTTGAATAGAAAAGGAAATAGACTGAAAATGGAAGTTGAATAAAAATAAAAATGGAAGTTGCATAAATTTAAAAATGGAAGTTCATTCAAAAAACCACTATACCTTAACGATCTATTTGGAAATTAAATAAAAAAGTAAGTCGAATCGAAAAGGAAATTGAATAAAAATGGAAGTTGAATAAAAATAAAAATGGAAGTTGCATAAAATTAGCAATGGAAGTTCATTCAGGAAACCACTGTAACTTAACGATCTATTTGGAAATTAAATAAAAAAGGAAGTTGAATAGAAAAGGAAATAGACTGAAAATGGAAGTTGAATAAAAATAAAAATGTAAGTTGCATAAATTTAAAAATGGAAGTTCATTCAAGAAACCACTATGCCTTAACGATCTATTTGGAAATTAAATAAAAAAGGAAGTTGAATAGAAAAGGAAATTGAAAGGAAATGGAAGTTGAATAAAAATAAAAATGGAAGTTGCATAAAATAGAAAATGGAAGTTAATTCAGGAAACCACTATATTTTAACTACCTATTTAAAAATTAAATAAAAAAGGAAGTTGAGTAGAAAAGGAAATTGAATAAAAATGGAAGTTGAATAAAAATAAAAATGGAAGTTGCATAAAATGAACAATGGAAGTTCATTCAGGAAACCACTCTACCTTAACGATCTATTTGGAAATTAAATAAAAAAGGAAGTTGAGTAGAAAAAGAAATTGAATGAAAATGGAAGTTGAATAAAAATAAAAATGGAAGTTGCATAAAATTAAAAATGGAAGTTCATTCAAGAAACACTATACCTTAACAATCTATTTGGAAATTAAATAAAAAAGTAAGTTGAATCAAAAAGGAAATTGAATAAAAATGGAAGTTGAATGAAAATAAAAATGGAAGTTGCATAAAATTAACAATGGAAGTTCAATCAAGAAACCACTATAACTTAACGATCTATTTGGAAATTAAATAAAAAAGGAAATTGAATGAAAATGGAAGTTGAATAAAAATAAAAATGGAAGTTGCATAAAATAAAAAATGGAAGTTCATTCAGAAAACCACTATACCCTAACGATCTATTTGGAAATTAAATAAAAAAGTAACTTGAATCGAAAAGGAATTGAATAAAAATGGAAGTTGAAAAAAATTAAAAATGGAAGTTGCATAAAATTAACAATGGAAGTTCATTCAAGAAACCACTATACCTTAACCATCTATTTGGAATTTAAATAAAAAAGTAAGTTGAATCGAAAAGGAAATTGAAAAAAATGGAAGTTGAATAAAAATAAAATTGGAAGTTACATAAAATTAACAATGGAAGTTCATTCAGGAAACCACTATAACTTAACGATCTATTTGGAAATTAATAAAAAAGGAAGTTGAATAGAAAATGAAATTGAATGAAAATGTAAGTTGAATAAAAATAAAAATGGAAGTTGCATAAAATTAAAAATGAAAGTTCATTCAAGAAACCACAATACCTTGACGATCTATTTGGAAATTAAATAAAAAGTGTGATAAATCGAAAAGGAAATTCGATAAAAATGAAAATTGAAGAAAAATAAAAATGGAAGTTGCATAAAATTAACAATGGAAGTTCATTCAAGAAACCACTATAACTTAACGATCTATTTAGAAATGAAATAAAAAAGGAAGTTGACTAGAAAAGGAAATTGAATGAAAATGGAAGTTGAATAAAAATAAAAATGGAAGTTGCATAAAATTAAAAATGGTAGTTCATTCATGAAACCACTATACCTTAACGATCTATTTGGAAATTAAATAAAAAAGTAAGTTGAATCGAAAAGAAAATTGAAGAAAAATGGAAGTTGAATAAAAATAAAAATGGAAGTTGCATAAAATTAACAATGGAAGTTCATTCAGGAAACCACTGTAACTTAACGATCTATTTGGAAATTAAATAAAAAAGGAAGTTGAATAGAAAAGGAAATTGACTGAAAATGGAAGTTGAATAAAAATAAAAATGGAAGTTGCATAAATTTAAAAATGGAAGTTCATTCAAAAAACCACTATACCTTAACGATCTATTTGGAAATTAAATAAAAAAGTAAGTTGAATCGAAAAGGAAATTGAATAAAAATGGAAGTTGCATAAAATGAACGAGGAAAGTTCATTCAAGAAAGCACTATACCTTAACGATCTATTTGGAAATTAGATAAAAAAAGGTTGTTGAAAAGAAAAAGAAATTGAATCAAAATGGAAGTTAAATAAAAATAAAAATGAAATTTCATCAAAAAGTGAAAATGGAAGTTAATTCAGGAAACCACTATATTTTAACTACCTCTTTAAAAATTAAATAAAAAAAGAAGTTGAGTAGAAAATAAAATTGAATAAAAATGGAAGTTGAATAAAAATAAATATGGAAGTTGCATGAAATTAACAATGGAAGTTCATTCGAAAAACCACTATATCTTAACGATCTATGTAGAAATTAAATAAAAAAAAAAAGAAGTTGAATAGAAAAGGAAATTGAATAAAAATGGAAGTTGAATAAAAATAAAAATGAAAGTTGCATAAAAATTAACAATGGAAGTTCATTCAAGAAACGACTATACCTTAACGATTTATTTGAAAATTAAATAAAAAAAGAAGTTGAATAGAAAAGGAAACTGAACTAAAATGGAAGTTAAATAAAAATAAAAATGAAATTTCATCAAAAATTGAAAATGGAAGTTAATTCAAGAAACCACTATACCTTAACGATCTATTTGGAAATTAGATAAAAAAGTAAGTTGAATAGAAAAGGAAATTGAATGAAAATAGAAGTTAAATAAAAATAAAAACGGAAGGTGAATAAAATGAAAAAATGGAAGTTCAGTCAAGAAACCACTATACCTTAACAATATATTTTGAAATTAAATAAAAAAGTAAGTTGAATCGAAAAGGAAATTGAATAAAATTGGAAGCTGAATAAAAATAAAAATGGAAGTTACATAAAATTAACATTGGAAATTTATTCAAGAAATCACTATAACTTAACGATCTATTTGGAAATTAAATAAAAAAGGAAGTTGAATAGAAAAGGAAATTGAATGAAAATGGAAGTTGAATAAAAATAAAAATGGAAGTTCCATAAAATTAAAAATGGAAGTTCATTCAAGAAACCACAATACCTTAACGATCTATTTGGAAATTATATAAAAAAGTAAGTTGAATCGAAAAGGAAATTGAATAAAAATGGAAGTTGAATAAAAATAAAAATGGAAGTTGCATAAAATTAACAGTGGAAGTTCATTCAAGAAACCACTATAACTTAACGATCTATTTGGAAATTAAATAAAAAAGGAAGTTGAATAGAAAAGGAAATTGAATGAAAATGGAAGTTGAATAAAAATAAAAATGGAAGTTTCATAAAATTAAAAATGGAAGTTCATTCAAGAAACCACTATACCTTAACCATCTATTTGGAAATTAAATAAAAATGTAAGTTGAATCGAAAAGGAAATTGAATAAAAATGGAAGTTGAATAAAAATAAAAATAGAAGTTGCATAAAATTAAAAATAGAAGTTCATTCAAGAAACCACTATACCTGAACGATCTATTTGGAAATTAAATAAAAAAGTAAGTTGAATCGAAAAGGAAATTGAATAAAAATGGAAGTTGCATAAAATGAACAATGGAAGTTCATTCAAGAAACCACTATACCTTAACGATTTATTTGGAAATTAGATAAAAAAAGGTTGTTGAACAGAAAAAGAAATTGAATCAAAATGGAAGTTAAATAAAAATAAAAATGAAATTTCATCAAAAAGTGAAAATGGAAGTTAATTCAGGAAACCACTATATTTTAACTACCTATTTAAAAATTAAATAAAAAAGGAAGTTGTGTAGAAAAGGAAATTGAATAAAAATGGAAGTTGAATAAAAATAAATATGGAAGTTGAATGAAATTAACAATGGAAGTTCATTAAAAAAACCACTATACCTTAACGATCTATTTAGAAATTAAATAAAAAAAAGAAGTTGAATAGAAAAGGAAATTGAATAAAAATGGAAGTTGAATAAAAATAAAAATGAAAGTTGCATAAAAATTAACAATGAAAGTTCATTCAAGAAACGACTATACCTTAACGATTTATTTGGAAATTAAATAAAAAAAGAAGTTGAATAGAAAAGGAAATTGAATCAAAATGGAAGTTAAATAAAAATAAAAATGAAATTTCATCAAAAATTGAAAATGGAAGTTAATTCAAGAAACCACTATACCTTAACGATCTATTTGGAAATTAAATAAAAAAGTAAGTTGAATAGAAAAGGAAATTGAATGAAAATGGAAGTTGAATAAAAATAAAAATGGAAGTTGAATAAAATTAAAAAATGGAAGTTCATTCAAGAAACCACTACACCTTAACGATCTATTTGGAAATTAAATAAAAAAGGAAGTTGAATAGAAAAGGAAATTGAATGAAAATGGAAGTTGAATAAAAATAAAAATGGAAGTTAATTCAGGAAACCACTATATTTTAACTACCTATTTAAAAATTAAATAAAAAAGGAAGTTGTGTAGAAAAGGAAATTGAATAAAAATGGAAGTTGCATAAAATTAACAATGGAAGTTCATTTAGGAAACCACTATACGTTAACGAACTATTTGGAAATTAAATAAAAAAGAAACACTACAAAAAAATTGACTTTTTGCGACGGTAAAATACCGTCGCTAATACTCCTAATGCCATCGCTAATACTGTTTGCGACGGCGAAATTACTTTTTGCGACGGCAAGAGGGGGTCGCAAATGCAGGGGTTGCAAAAGAGTTTTTGCAACGGCACAGTGCCGTCGCTAATGTTTTGCGACGGCATTTTTGCCTTTTTGCGACGGCACTGTGCAGTCGCTAATAACGTTTGAAATTTCTCGACTTTTTTGCGACGGCACTATTTTACCGTCGCTAAAAATGTTATTTGAGACGGCAAAAAATACCGTCGCTAATAGTCTTTTTTTGCAACGGCAAAAACACTGTTTTTGCGACAGTGTGGTGCCGTCGCAAAAAGTATTAAAAATATAAAAATTTCTATTTTTTGCGACAGTGTAATGCCGTCGCAAAAAGTATTAAAAAATAATAAAATTTCTATTTTAAATAATAAAATTTCTATTTTTTGTGACAGTATAATGCCGTCGCAAAAAGTAAAACCTGTAACAAAATTAATAAAAATATTAAAATTTTCTATTTTTTGCGACGGTGTAATGCCGTCGCAAAAAAGAAAAAAACATCCTACGATAAAAATATTAAAATTATTAAAATTTCTCCATAATAATATAAAAATAACAATTTCTTCATAATAAAACATTTTTTCATTCATATAATTACACATCAACAAAATTATCCCACTACATAATGTTCCATAATACATATATAATGTTTAAATACATTATTTTGTTCATAATTCACAATAACATAAACCAAATTTCATTACTAAAATAATAAGATACTTCATAATAAAAGATTTTGTTCACAATTTCTTCATAATAACGTAGTTATGCATTGTCTTCCTCAAGCTTATTTACTCTGTTTCTTCCTTCTGCTAGTATCCTTTCAGATTGTGAAAGCTTTTCCAAGATATCTTCCTCTCCTTCCGAGATATCTCTGCCTTTTGATGTGCATCCTAGTGAAAGCAAAGATATTTTCATACACAAGAAACTGGGGAAAGAAGTTTATCCAAAGATACTTCCATGTTTTTAAGCTCAGTACAAAATCTCAGATTAACAACAAAAACTTAATCAACAAATAGACCATATAATAAAAAAAACCTATAGAGAGACAAATGTCATTCAAATAAAGTGAAAACCTGTTTAAATATATGGGCTAAAAATGCTGGTGACATTTATATTGCACATACACACAACCAGGTCCATTGATAAATTCCACTATCAAATGATGAAAAGGACTAATATTGATGCATCATTGGATCACCATTACAAATGAAAATGAACAAATAAATTTGTTATAATTCTAAAACAAATGCAATACAGAAAATGAAACCATAACACTGAGAAGTGAAAAAGTACCGAACCTTCAAAAGCTCAGCAAGTTTAGCTGATTCTTCTCTTGCATGTGCCAGATCTCCTTCCAAATGTTCTTGACCACATATAAATGGAATCAACATAAAAGCCACAATTTGAAGACTGGATGGGACTAGCTTGCCTATTGTGTTTATTAAAGCAAACAAAAAGAGATAATGTTTACCTTAGCTTCAAGTTCAGCATAGTATGAGCCTAAAGCAGTTTGAAGATTTAGAAGCTCAACGTTTTTGGCATCTATCGTACTCATACAGCTTGTCAATTTTCTATTTAGGTCATCAATGATTTCCTTGTACTTTTGAAGTTCATTGTTGTTGATCATCTTAACCTTCTCTTGACCTGCAATTGCCTGCTTCAGAGCTTTCTCCAAATGTAGTATTTGTAGTCTCTGATACTCATTTTTTTCTTTAAGCTCTTCAATGATCTTGCTGTCCTCATCCATCTTTTCTGATTCCTCAATTTCCTAGACAATATTGCAGCAAGAGAAACCATCTTCAATTTTGACTGCAGAAATTTAAAAAAATAAAGTTTACTTGAGACACAAAGAATCCAGGATCCACCTAGAATCTATTACAATACTGGTGCCAAAAACAAGAAAACTGATTTTTCAAGATCCAGTCTAAGAGAACCCCAAATTCAAAAATACATAAATGTTAAGAAAAGGCACAACACTTTGACGACACTATAATCTATATATATATATCAAATTAACTTTGAAGTGCATAACCAGACAAATAAAATATAGTTACATCCAAACAATAAATAAACATATGGATGAAGTTGAAAAGCACTTCTCTCACCTGGGCTCTAATAATAGCACATCTCTTGTCCTGCTCGCTTTCTCAACAACAAACTTTGCCCTCTCAGCTTCTTCTGCAGCAATTTGTTTTGCTTCAATTGCAGCTGTAAACTCCTTCCCAAAAGTTAGGCCTGTGATAGACACATCGTCCAAGGCAATGTTGAATGAGCCTGCTCTCTGTGTCAATATTTTTCGAATTTCCCGACTAACAGCCTGTAAACAACAAATCAACAATTTAGTTGGAGAAAAAAAATGATCTACTGAGTTTTTAATCGACAATCCGAAGAAAGTTGTGAACTGTCTATAGGAACTATAGGAACGGGATTTTAATCATTATTACAAAAAAAAAAAAAATTGGCCAAGAAGAGTTATCTTAACCTATTCAGCACAAATAGCAGGAATTAAATACCAGAATAATTAAAGACAATCGACCTAGAGGAGACTGTTATTCATGGTTCTAGGTGGAATTGACCTGTTTGTCAAATTGGACAGGTTTGACAGGTCTGTCAAATTGGACAAGTTATGCAGGATATGTGCACTATGAATGTTCCTCTATCAAATTGGACAGGTTTGGTAGATTGGTTAACCAGCAATATTGAAGGCAATTGCACATTTATCAACAATGAGGAGATAAAACTAACTAATTTTTCTTTTGATATCTTCAATATATGATTTTTTTTCCCTTGACTTTTAGCATTTTCTCAACAACCAAACAGACCATATATGAGCACTTTAAACTTTTCTGTTATATGCTAGATCTGGAAACAAGAATATTGTCACGACCCGAACCCGCCCCCATGGGTTAAGGGTGTAACCGGCCAGCAATCATGAGATTACCTACGGCCTCAAACCAAACCAAATGTATTTTAACAGAGTTCATGGGGGCTAAACGGAAGCAATTTAAAACTTTGTCCATAGAGCCGTGCTTATATGCACATCATTACATACATATGCTAATAACTCACGACAGAAAGTACAATGACATAAAATTCTGTACGGACAGGATCATCCAACTAAGTCAACCCATGAAACTATATACAGACATAATCAAAAACTTCGCCAATATGACAAAATATAAATACATAACGGAAGGGCGAAGATGGGTCTCGTGCGTGAGACACAAGGCTGACTCTCCAAAAACCTTTGTTGTTCCTCACAGACTTCACTGGGGCTAGATTTGGACTTCTCTTAGCTCACCTACAAACACACGAATGAGCGTGAGCGAAAGCCCAGTGAATAATATCGAATAAGAAGATACAACAATATGCAGAACAACATATTCCGAACGGCCTTGGGCCCAATTCATATTTCTAATTAACATATATATACACAATGTAAGTCAAGTGACTGTGGTTCTAAACATACTGGCCTTTTGGCCTCTTTATCTTTCATTTATGTCAGAACGGCCTTTGGCCCACTCATTCATTCTTGTCAAAACGGCCTTTGGCCCAATCACACTTTCGTGTCGAAACGGCGCTTAGGCCCAAATACACTTTCATGTCAAAACGGCCTTCGGCCCACATTTTATCAATCGGCCTTCGGCCCATATTTATATCAAACGGCCTTCGGCCCACATTTAATCAAACTGGCTCATAGGCCTTTCATATCCATCTGGCTCATAGGCCTTCCATATCAAACTGGCTCATAGGCCTTTCATATCAATCTGGCTCATAGGCCTTCATATCAAACTGGCTCATAGGCCTTCATATCAAACTGGCTCATAGGCCTTTCATATCAATCTGGCTCATAGGCCTTCCATATCAAACTGGCTCATAGGCCTTTCATATCAATCTGGCTCATAGGCCTTCACATCAAACTGGCTCATAGGCCTTTCATATCAATCTGGCTCATAGGCCTTTCATATCAATCTTGTCCACCATTCAAATTAATGAACTGTACAAAACTTACATAAGAGTAAGCAAATGGGACAATAACTTAATTTAGATATTACTCACAGTGGTCGGCATGTGGATTTGCCCTGGAGCTTGACCCTACATATCACATAACACATATGGGTCACAAATAATTCAATCCGTTCTTTAATTCACATATTCCTCTTTAGGCTTTATTCTTATCTCTTTAATTCAATCACAATGCTCAATGCATGCCTAAGAGTGTTTAGAAGTGAAAGGGAACGGACAACAGAACACAGAATGCATTTCCAAAATTTCAGAAAACAGGGTCCCCGCTCGAGCGTGGACTTCCCCGCTCGAGCGGACCCTTAAGTCTGCAAAAGTGCTGGTTACCTCAAATTCCCGCTCGAGCGTGAACTCGGCCGCTCGAGCGGACTGCCTATCTACATAGCTTCCCCGCTCGAGCATCAACTTCCCCGCTCGAGCGGGCACCATGTCTGACAAAAATGCTGGGAGCTCGATTTCCCCGCTCGAGCGGCACTTTCCCCGCTCGAGCGGACATCAAAAATCTGGGAATTCTAGGTTGTGTTCTTGAGCCCAAATTCAATTTCCCAGCTACAATTCTTGCATGCAATGGCTCAAATCTCATGTATAATCATGCTAACATGGTATAGACCCCAAATTACAACTCAATGAGGCTCAATTTCACAAATAAGTCACATGCTTGCCCCAAAACCCATTCCAATATGGTAGAATCATGCATTCAAGCTCATCTCTTAATTATTCAAACATGCATGCTAATTTTTGACCTCATTTCCAACCCAAACAAAGCAAATGGTGTTCATTCTCATGGAATACAACAAAAGCATGTTTGCATGTAAGATTTAGCACCTCCACTTCCATGTTCAACTCAATACATGCTAGATTATGCAATTCTACAACCATTACATACATGCATGCCTTCATTGACCATCAAATGAACACAAACAACTCAATTTCCTCAACATCAAGCTAACTCATGTTCTTGATCATCAAATACACTTGAATCTACACATTTACAACAAAAATCCATGAGTTCACTTACCTAGGAGCTTTAATCTTCTAAGCTCTAGTCAATTCTTGAGCCAATTCTCCAAATTTCCAAGCTTTAAGCCAAATTAGCACAATTCCTCTCCCTTTCTCTCACTATGGCCGGCCCTCTCTCTCTCTCTCTCTCTTCTTGAGTTACATTCAGTCCAAATGAATTAAAGAGGGGAGTTGGGTGTATAAAGCCTTGACAATAAAACCCACTAAGGCCATTTTAATAATAATAAAGTAGTTGGGCTCTAATTCATCAATTTAATCCATTTAATCTGACCAGAGTCAATTTCTAATTAAATTTCACCGTAAGCTCTAAAAATTATGCCAATCACAATGGCGTAATCAATTTCGGGTTCTGTGGCCGATAAGGCCCTCAATTTAATTTTCCAATGCAGATAATCAAACAGATATTCCTACGGTGAACAGATAGAAATTCAAAACCACATATTTTCACATAATGGAACACAAAATCATATCAAAACACATAATCACATCATATTAAGGACCAATTAACATATTACGGAACATGGGTATTACAAATATATAAGAATGGAAACTCATATAACTTTTCTGTTTGTATGTGTTGTGTTTTGGTGTCAAAGTTAATTTTAAAAAAAGGAGAACACCCCTATGGAGAACTTGCAGTTGATCTGTCTTTTTTGAAAGTGGGTGATTTTTTGGGGCATTTTCCAAGTAAAATAATAATAATTCCATTCAGAGAATTTTAGAGTTAACATTTTTGTTGATTTGAAGAGTATTAGAGGCAACTAAAATCTTTGCTTGGTGAGAAAAATTTATCTACACACTTAGATGTTAAATATATCTTATAAATATGAAATATTCAGATTCAAATTAATAAAAATGTTGTTTTGAATGATGATCACATGGTCTGATAGGTAAGAATGAACAATTTTTCAACCTCACAAGTTTCTTCAACAATTTAATTTCCTTTGGGTTTTGTAAAAGAACAAAAGTACAAAAAAATTCCATCTAAAGAAAATCCATTGCACAATGTTTACAACTTTATATAGAAGTGAGCAAAGTATAAGACAAAGCCATATTTGAAAATAATGGCCCCTATAACTTGCATTAAGTTGAAAGCATGTATTAAATGGGCAAAATTTCATAAATAAACAAAACAATAGAACCAGGGCATCTCTAGTTGATCAATCTTTCTCAATAAAACTAATTGTTATTAGACATACCTACGCAGATGTATCCCTCTGTCAGAAAGGACTCCAATATAATGTGTGCCAAGTTATTGATAACATAGTTTCATCAAAGCAATCAAGAGTGGGTTTACTTTCAAAAGTAAAATAACATAATAGACCTGGTACTTTCTGAAATTAAAGATGCATATAATAACAAGATATTGGAAGATTGGCATACCTTGAAACATCTAGAGCAATTTTCATCCGGAGATGCCAAGTTAAAGTCGATCCATGAGATGGGCCTAAAATATCAATAAAAAATATAAGTTGGAAAAAAAAAATAAAAAATTAGCATATTCATGTGGACAGTGAATTTTTTAATTTTTTTAATTTTTTTAAATACCGTACAATTGGGATTCCAAAGGCCCATTATGCATTATCTCATAAACAAGAAACCTTGCCTCGCCATGAATGCAGTAACCCAATAGCGAGACAATATTTTGATGCTCAATTTTACTTAACCAATCCATCTCACTTTGCAATTTGAATTGGTAATTAAAAACAATCCATAAGTCGAAACGAGGAAAACAAAATCAACATATAGATTTTAAACTTGATATCTGGTCAAAATTATCTCGAATCCACGCCTGTTACTGCTAAAGAATAATTCTAATAATTAGCAAAAGATAAGGCAATGCATGCATATAAGAAATTATGCAACAAGAATAAGCCTCAAATGGTTTCGAATCTACTAACATGTGCATGAACAAGATGTGGTTCAATGTGCAGCTGGAACATTGGAAACACTGTCGTCATAATGTCATTTTGGGACATAAAGCACCCAACTCTACTTTTGTCCCTTTGAACTCCAGAAATAAGATGTAAATGAACACCTCCAACCTGTTTTCAAACAACCGATTATCTCATAACAAGTATTTCTACTTATCCAAAAGAAATTGATACAGATAACGAGAAACAAGAAGGTTAATCAACAAAAAAATAAAATATAAAGCCTCAGAAATGAAGTGGCATTCATCCTTACAACAGCAATCCACAAATCTAGTGATTTTTTGATATCAGGGTGCAAAGCATAAACCCCTTCAAAAATGACCTAGTCAAAATAAACAGAGAATATTTTCAGGAATCAAATCATCAGATGCTTGAACACATATCAGATACTGTTTTATGATAAAACTGTGAATACAAGAAGGAGTGACAGGGTAGGACTTGGTGAGGCCAGGCAACATTGGAAGATCTGCTGCTCCTCCGACGCTGCTCCTCCTCCTCCTCCTCCTCCTCCGACGCTGGTCCGACGCCGCTCGCCGTCAATCGAGAGAGAGAGGGGGGTAAGAAGAGATTAGGGATTTTTGGGTTTGAGATTGGGGGGGGGAGGCCAGGCAACATCGGAAGATCTGCTGCTGCTCCAACGCTGCTCCTCCAACTCCGACGCTGCTCCTCCTCCTCCTCCTCCTCCTCCTCCGACGCTGGTCCGACGCCGCTTGCCATCGATCAAGAGAGAGAGGGGGGGTAAGAAGAGATTAGGGATTTTTGGGTTTGAGATTTTTGTTTGGGGGGGGGATGGGCGGGAATAAAAAATAAAAAATAATTTTTTTTGGGTCAAAAATGAAATTTAAATAATAAAATAACGCCTTTAATTTTTATTTTTTTTTTGCGACGAGGGTTGCCGTCGTCAAAAAAATTTATTTTTTGTTAAAATATATCTTTTTTTGTAGTTAATGAATTTTTTAAAAAAAAATTCTTTTTTTTTTAGTTACTAAGATTGAAAATTTATTTATTTCATTTTTATTTTAATGAAAAAAAATATTATTATTTTTTATTTGGTAGAAGTAGGGGTAATATTTTAATGGAAAATATTTTCCACTAAAATAAAAGTTAATTTTCTCTGGTCAATGAAAAATATTTTTTTGTGGCCCATTTTTTTTTTTTTTTTGTTATTAAAAATCATGAACTAATTTTTTGTGGTAGAGGAGAGGGAGCGACAGTAGTGGTGAAGGTGGTGGTGATGGCGAAGGAGATTAGTGGTGAAGTTGTGGTAGTGGTAGAATAGATGGAGTGACAGGGGTAAAGGAGAGGTAATGGTAGTAGTGGTAGTGGTGGTAGTGGAGTGGTGGCAATGGTAGTAGTAATGGTAGTCGTAGAGGTGAAGTGGCAACAGTGGTAGTAATGGTGGTAGTGGAATGGCGTTTGCAGTAGTGGTGAAGGTGGTAACAGAGATGGGTGGTGAGAGAGAGAGAGAGATGAGTAAGACACAGATAGAGGAGAGAAAGAGAGAGAGAGACAGAGACAGAGTGATGAGCGAGAGAGAGACAAAGTGGTCGCTAAAAGTGCATTTTCTTGTAGTGGAGAGCTCAATAAATAGAGAAGGGATGAGGGAGAGAGTGAGCAATGTGAACACAATGGGGGAGAGAGACAAACAGACAGACAGACACATAGAGAGAAAGAGAGAGAGAGAAGAGTGAGAGACAAACAAACAGACACAGAGAGAGAAAGAAAGAGAGAAGAGTGATAAGTGAGAGAGAGATAAAGAGAGAAAGAGATATATAGAGAGAGAGATAGAGAGACAGAGAGAGAAAGAAATAGAGAGAGACATAAAGAAAAATAGAGAGAGACATATAGAAAGAGAGCGAAAAGAGATAAACAAGAGAGAGAATAGAAAAATAGAGAGATAGAGAGAAGAGAGATGAGCGAGAGAGACAGAGAGAGAGAAAAGAGAGATGAGAGAGATAGAGAGAAGAGAGATGAGCGCGAGAGACATAGAGAGAAGACAAATGAGAGAGATAGAGAAGACAAATGAGAGAGACAAATGGGAGGCCAGGCAACATCGGAAGATCTGCTGCTGCTCCAACGCTGCTCCTCCTCCTCCTCCTCCTCCTCCTCCTCCTCCGACGCTGGTCTGACGCCGCTCGCCATCGATCGATCGAGAGAGAGAGAGAGAGAGAGAGGGGGGGGTAAGAAGAGATTAGGGATTTTTGGCTTTGAGATTTTTGTTTGGGGGGGGGATGGGCGGGAATAAAAAATAAAAAATAAATTTTTTTTTGGGTCAAAAATGAAATTTAAATAATAAAATAACGCCTTTAATTTTTATTTTTTTTTTGCGACGAGGGTTGCCGTCGTCAAAAAAAATTATTTTTTGTTAAAATATATCTTTTTTTGTAGTTAATGAATTTTTTTTAAAAAAAAATTTCTTTTTTTTTAGTTACTAAGATTGAAAATTTATTTATTTCATTTTTATTTTAATGAAAAAAAATATTATTATTTTTTATTTGGTAGAAGTAGGGGTAATATTTTAATGAAAAATATTTTCCACTAAAATAAAAGTTAATTTTCTCTGGTCAATGAAAAATATTTTTTTGTGGCCCATTTTTTTTTTGTTATTAAAAATCATGAACTAATTTTTTGTGGTAGAGAAGAGGGAGCGACAGTAGTGGTGAAGGTGGTGGATAAGAGATGATGGTGGTGGTGGTGGTGATGGCGAAGGAGATTAGTGGTGAAGTTGTGGTAGTGGTAGAATAGATGGAGTGACAGGGGTAAAGGAGAGGTAATGGTAGTAGTAATAGCAGTAGTGGTAGTGGTGGTAGTGGAGTGGTGGCAATGGTAGTAGTAATGGTAGTCGTAGAGGTGAAGTGGCAACAGTGGTAGTAATGGTGGTAGTGGAATGGCGTTTGCAGTAGTGGTGAAGGTGGTAAAAGAGATGGGTGGTGAGAGAGAGAGAAAGATGAGTGAGACACAGATAGAGGAGAGAAAGAGAGAGAGAGAAACAGAGACAGAGTGATGAGCGAGAGAGAGCCAAAGTGGTCGCTAAAAGTGCATTTTCTTGTAGTGGAGAGCTCAATAAATAGAGAAGCGATGAGGGAGAGAGAGAGCAATGTGAACACAATGGGGGAGAGAGACAAACGGACAGACAGACACATAGAGAGAAAGAGAGAGAGAGAAGAGTGAGAGACAGACAAACAGACACAGAGAGAGAAAGAAATAGAGAAGAGTGATAAGTGAGAGAGAGATAAAGAGAGAAAGAGATATATAGAGAGAGAGATAGAGAGACAGAGAGAGAAAGAAATAGAGAGAGACATAAAGAAAAATAGAGAGAGACATATAGAAAGAGAGCGAAAAGAGATAAACGAGAGAGAGAATAGAAAAATAGAGAGATAGAGAGAAGAGAGATGAGCGAGAGAGACAGAGAGAGAGAAAAGAGAGATGAGCGAGAGAGACAGAGAGAGAAAAGAGATGAGAGAGATAGAGAGAAGAGAGATGAGCGAGAGAGACATAGAGAGAAGACAAATGAGAGAGATAGAGAGAAGAAAGATGAATGAAAGACATACAAACAGACAGATAGACAAACAGACAAAGAAAGAAGAGTGATGAGTGAAAGAGAGAAAAAGAAGAGTGGTGGTAGTTGAATGGCATTTGCAGTAGTGGTAAATGTGGTAGAGAAGATGGGTGGTGAGAGAGAGAGATAAGTGAGAGACGAATAGAGAAAAGAGATAGAGAGACAGAGAAAGAGACAGAGTGATAAGCGAGAAAGAGACAAAGTAGTCGCTAAACGTGCATTTTCTTGTAGTGGATCGATAAATTGAAAGAGAGATCAATAAATAAAGAAGACAAATAATTCAAAACTCTTTTCAAAACTTAATTCAAATCAATTTTTTAAATATTTTAAATTTTTTAATTTTGTGAGAGACAGATAAAGAAGAGAGAGAGAGAGACAGAGATAGAGTGATGAACGAGAGAGAGAGATAGACAAAGTGGTTGCTAAAAGTGTATTTTCTTATAGTGGATCGATAAATCGAGAAGGAGCTCGATAAATAGAGAAGATGGAAATAAGAGAGTGAGCAAGGCGAACATAGTGAGGGAGAAATAGACAAATAAACAAGTAGACAGAGAGAGAGACAGGGAGAGAGAGATAGACAGAAAAAGAGATAGAGAGAGAAAGAGAGAGATGGAGAGATAAAAAAAGAGAGAGAAACAAGAGATGAGCGAGAGATAGACAAAAAGAGAGAGAAATAGAGCGAAAAGAGATGAGCGAGAGAGAGACACAGAAAAAGAGAGAGACAGAAAGAGAAAAGAAATGAGAGAGAGAGATAGAGAGATAGAAAGATAAGAGAGAGAGAAAAAAAATGAGAGAGATGGAGATAAGAGAGATGAGCGAGAGACAAAGAGAGAAAACAGATGAGAGAGATAGAGAGAAGAGAGATAGGCGAGAGACATAGAGAGAAAATGAGAGAGAGAAACAGACAAACATAGAAAGAAGAGTGATAAGTGAAAGAGATAAAGAGAAGAGAGAGAGATAGAGACAGGGAGACAAGAAGATGAAAAAATGAATGAAAAGAGAAATGTTATATTAAAAGAGTAAGACGACATTGTTTTTTTTAATTTTTTTTGCGACAGAAAAATACCGTTGAATTTATTCAAACCATTTTGTGACTGTATATATATGAAGCTATCTCAAAACCACAATCACTATGCTAGGTTAGAGTTTTCCAAAAACTCTTTTGAGAAAATTATACATTCTTGTTTTCCATGTTATATTGTTTTTACTGAATTTTTTAAATATTTTAAGTATTTTTTTAAATTTTTAGACACACCTAACATAAATACACCAAAAAAAAAAAAAAATGTAAAAAAAATCTTTTAAAAATTCACTAAATACCAAAAATACAAAAAAAAAATAATAATTCAATACATTTTTTTTTTGTATTTTTATGTATTTATTAATTTTTAAAAATATTTTTTCATAAATTTTTTATTTACTAGATACATCTAAGTAAGGTACATCTAAAAAAAATATTTAAAATTTTAAAAATATTCATTAAAAAAAAACACGAAAGCCACTTTTTGCGATGGCAGAAAATGCCGTCTCAAAAAAGTAAAGTATTTGCGACGGCACCATTTGCTGTCTCAAAAAAGCAGAGCAATTGCGACGGCAGAAAATACAGTCGCAAATACTCTCATTTTTTGAGACGACAAATAGTGCCGTCGCAAATACTCTACTTTTTTGAGACGGCATTTTCTGCCGTCGCAAAAAGTGACATTTTGAGACGGCAAGTGTGCCGTCGCAAATAGTTCCGTCTCATATACCCACTTTTCTTGTAGTGGAAGTTGAGTAGAAAAGGAAATTGAATGAAAATGGAAGTTGAATAAAAATAAAAATGGAAGTTGCATAAAATTAAAAATGCAAGTTCATTCAAGAAACCACTATACCTTAACCATCTATTTGGAAATTAAATAAAAAAAGAAAGTTGAATCGAAAGGGAAATTGAATAAAAATGGAAGTTTAATAAAAATAAAAATGGAAGTTGCATAAAATTAACAATGGAAGTTCATTCAAGAAACCACTATAACTTAACGATCTATTTGGAAATTAAATAAAAAAGGAAGTCGAATAGAAAAGGAAATTGAATGAAAATGGAAGTTGAATAAAAATAAAAATGGAAGTTGCATAAAATTAACAATGGAAGTTCATTCAAGAAACCACTATAACTTAACGATCTATTTGAAAATTAAATAAAAAAGGAAGTCGAATAGAAAAGGAAATTGAATGAAAATGGAAGTTGAATAAAAATAAAAATGGAAGTTGCATAAAATTAAAAATGGAAGTTCATTCAAGAAACCACTATAACTTAACGATCTATTTAGAAATTAAATAAAAAAGTAAGTTGAATCGAAAAGGAAATTGACTAAAAATGGAAGTTGCATAAAATTAACAATGGAAGTTCATTCAAGAAACCACTATACCTTAACGATCTATTTGGAAATTAAATAAAAGAGGAAGTTGAGTAGAAAAGGAAATTGAATGAAAATGGAAGTTGAATAAAAATAAAAATGGAAGTTGCATAAAATTAAAAATGGAAGTTAATTCAAGAAACCACTATACCTTAACGATCTATTTGGAAATTAAATAAAAAAGTAAGTTGAATCGAAAAAGAAATTGAATAAAAATGGAAGTTGAATAAAATTAAACATGGAAGTTGCATAAAATTAACAATGGAAGTTCATTCAGGAAACCACTATAACTTAGCGATCTATTTGGAAATTAAATAAAAAAGGAAGTTGAATAGAAAAGGAAATTGAATGAAAATGTAAGTTGAATAAAAATAAAAATGGAAGTTGCATAAAATTAAAAATGGAAGTTCATTCAAGAAACCACTATACCCTAACGATCTATTTGGAAATTAAATAAAAAAGGAAGTTGAATAGAAAAGGAAATTGAATGAAAATGTAAGTTGAATGAAAATAAAAATGGAAGTTGCATAAAATTAAAAATGGAAGTTCATTCAAGAAACCACTATACCTTAACGATCTATTTGGAAATTAAATAAAAAGTAAGTTGAATGGAAAATGAAATTGAATAAAAATGGAAGTTGGATAAAAATAAAAATGGAAGTTGCATAAAATTAACAATGGGAGTTCATTCAAGAAACCACTATACCTTAACGATCTATTTGGAAATTAAATAAAAAAGGTTGTTGAACAGAAAAAGAAATTGAATCAAAATGGATGTTAAATAAAAATAAAAATGAAAGTTCATCAAAAAGTGAAAATGGAACTTAATTCAGGAAACCACTATATTTTAACTACCTATTTAAAAATTAAATAAAAAAGGAAGTTGAGTAGAAAAGGAAATTGAATAAAAATGGAAGTTGAATAAAAATAAAAATGGAAGTTGCATAAAATTAACAATGGAAATTCATTCAAGAAACCACTATGCCTTAACGATCTATTTGGAAATTAAATAAAAAAGGAAGTTGAGTAGAAAAGGAAATTGAATGAAAATGGAAGTTGAATAAAAATAAAAATGGAAGTTGCATAAAATTAAAAATGGAAGTTCATTCAAGAAACCACTATACCTTAACCATCTATTTGGAAATTAAATAAAAAAGTAAGTTGAATCGAAAAGGAAATGAATAAAAATGGAAGTTAAAAAAATAAAAATGGAAGTTGCATAAAATTAACAATGGAAGTTCATTCAAGAAACCACTATAACTTAACGATCTATTTGGAAATTAAATAAAAAAGGAAGTTGAATAGAAAAGGAAATTGAATGAAAATGGAAGTTGAATAAAAATAAAAATGGAAGTTGCATAAAATTAAAAATGGAAGTTCATTCAAGAAACCACTATACCTTAACGATCTATTTGGAAATTAAATAAAAAAGTAAGTTGAATCGAAAAAGAAATGAATAAAAATGGAAGTTGAATAAAATAAAAATGGAAGTTGCATAAAATTAACAATGGAAGTTCATTCAGGAAACCACTATAACTTAACGATCTATTTGGAAATTAAATAAAAAAGGAAGTTGAATAGAAAAGGAAATTGAATGAAAATGTAAGTTGAATAAAAATAAAAATGGAAGTTGCATAAAATTAAAAATGGAAGTTCATTCAAGAAACCACTATACCTTAACGATCTATTTGGAAATTAAATAAAAAAGTAAGTTGAATCGAAAAGAAATTGAATAAAAATGGAAGTTGATAAAAATAAAAATGGAAGTTGCATAAAATTAACAATGGAAGTTCATTCAAGAAACCACTATACTTAACGATCTATTTGGAAATTAAATAAAAATGAAGTTGAATCGAAAAGGAAATTGAATGAAAATGGAAGTTGAATAAGAAAAAAAATGGATGTTGCAATAAAATTAAAAATGGAAGTTCATTCAAGAAACCACTATACCTTAACGATCTATTTGGAAATTAAATAAAAAAGTAAGTTGAATCGAAAAGGAAATTGAATAAAAATGGAAGTTGAATAAAATAAAAATGGAAGTTGCATAAAATTAACAATGGAAGTTCATTCGAAACCACTATAACTTAACGATCTATTTGGAAATTAAATAAAAAAGAAGTTGAATAGAAAAGGAAATTGAATGAAAATGGAAGTTGAATAAAAATAAAAATGGAAGTTGCATAAAATTAAAAATGGAAGTTCATTCAAGAAACCACTATACCTTAACGATCTATTTGGAATTAAATAAAAAAGTAAGTTGAATCAAAAAGGAAATTGAATAAAAATGAAGTTGAATAAAAATAAAAATGGAAGTTGCATAAAATTAACAATGGAAGTTCATTCAGAAACCACTATAACTTAACGATCTATTTGGAAATTAAATAAAAAAGGAAGTTGAATAGAAAAGGAAATTGAATGAAAATGGAAGTTGAATAAAAATAAAAATGGAAGTTGCATAAAATAAAAATGGAAGTTCATTCAAGAAACCACTATACCTTAACGATCTATTTGGAAATTAAATAAAAAAGTAAGTTGAATCGAAAAGAAATTGAATAAAAATGGAAGTTGGATAAAAATAAAAATGGAAGTTGCATAAAATTAACAAGGAAGTTCATTCAAGAAACCACTATACCTTAACGATCTATTTGGAAATTAAATAAAAAAGGTTGTTGAACAGAAAAAGAAATTGAATCAAAATGGAAGTTAAATAAAAATAAAAATGAAATTCATCAAAAAGTGAAAATGGAAGTTAATTCAGGAAACCACTTATTTTAACTACCTATTTAAAATTAAATAAAAAAGGAAGTTGAGTAGAAAAGGAAATTGAATAAAAATGGAAGTTGAATAAAAATAAAAATGGAAGTTGCATAAAATAACAATGGAAGTTCATTCAGAAACCACTATACCTTAACGATCTATTTGGAAATTAAATAAAAAAGAAGTTGAATAAAAAGGAAATTGAATAAAAATGGAAGTTGAATAAAAATAACAATACGAATGGAAGTTCATTCAAGAAACCACTATACTTAACGATCTATTTGGAAATTAAATAAAAAAAGTTGAATAGAAAAAGGAAATTGAATAAAATGGAAGTTAATAAAAATAAAAATGAAGTTGCATAAAATTAAAATGGAAGTTCATTCAAGAAACCACTATACCTTAACGATCTATTTGGAAATTAAATAAAAAAGTAAGTTGAATCGAAAAGGAAATTGAATAAAAGGAAGTTGAGTAAAATAAAAATGGAAGTTGCATAAAATTAAAAATGGAAGTTCATTCAAGAAACCACTATACCTTAACGATCTATTTGGAAATTAAATAAAAAAGTAAGTGAATCGAAATGGAAAAATTGAATAAAAATAAAAATGGAAGTTGCATAAAATTAACAATAGGAAGTTCATTCAAGAAACCACTATACCTTAACGATCTATTTGGAAATTAAATAAAAAAGGAAGTTGAATAGAAAAGGAAATTGAATAAAAATAAAAGGAAGTTGCATAAAATTAACAATGGAAGTTATTCAAGAAACCACATACCTTAACGATTATTTGGAAATTAATAAAAAAAGGTTGTTAACAGAAAAAGAAATTGAATAAAATGGAAGTTAATAAAAATAAAAATGAATTCATCAAAATAAAATGGAAGTTATTCAGAAACCACTATATTAACTACTATTTAAATTAAATAAAAAAGGAAGTTGTGTAGAAAAGGAAATTGAATAAAAATAAATATGGAAGTTGCATAAATTAAAATGGAAGTCATTCAAAAAACCACTATACCTTAACGATCTATTTGAAATTAAATAAAAAAAGAAGTGAATAGAAGGAAATTGAATAAAAATGAAGTTAATAAAAATAAAAATAAGTTGCATAAAATTAACAATGGAAGTTCATTCAAGAAACACTATACCTTAACATTCTATTTGGAAATTAAATAAAAAAGAAGTTGAATAGAAAAGGAAATTGAGTAAAATGGAAGTTGAATAAAAATAAAAATGAATTTCATAAAATTAAAATGGAAGTTAATTCAAGAAACCACTATACCTTAACGATCTATTTGGAAATTAAATAAAAAAGTAAGTTGAATAGAAAGAAATTGAAAAAAATGGAAGTTGAATAAAAATAAAAATGGAAGTTGATAAAATTAACAATGGAAGTTCATTCAAGAAACCACTAACCTTAACGATCCATTTGGAAATAAATAAAAAAGGAAGTTGAATAGAAAAGAATTGAATGAAAAGGAAGTTGAATAAAAATAAAAATGGAAGTTGCAAAAATTAAAATGGAAGTTAATTCAGGAAACCACTATATTTAACTACTATTTGAAAATTAAATAAAAAAGGAAGTTGATAGAAAAAGAAATTGAATAAAAATGGAAGTTGAATAAAAATAAAAATGGAAGTTGCATAAAATTAACAATGGAAGTTATTCAGGAAACCACTATACTTAACGATCTATTTGGAAATTAAATAAAAAAGGAAGTTGAGTAGAAAAGGAAATTGAATGAAAATGGAAATTGAATAAAAATAAAAATGGAAGTTCATTAAAATTAAAAATGGAAGTTCATTCAAGAAACCACTATACCTTAACGATCTATTTGGAAATTAAATAAAAAAGTAAGTTGAATGAAAAGGAAATTGAATAAAAATGGAAGTTGAATAAAAATAAAAATGGAAGTTGCATAAAATTAACAATGGAAGTTCATTCAAGAAACCACTATAACTTAACGATCTATTTGGAAATTAAATAAAAAGGAAGTTGAATAGAAAAGGAAATTGAATGAAAATGGAAGTTGAATAAAAATAAAAATGGAAGTTGCATAAAATTAAAAATGGAAGTTCATTCAAGAAACCACTATACCTAACGATCTATTTGGAAATTAAATAAAAAAGTAAGTTGAATCGAAAAGGAAATTGAATAAAAATGGAAGTTGAATAAAAATAAAATGGAAGTTGCATAAAATTAACAATGGAAGTTCATTCAAGAAACCACTATAACTTAACGATCTATTTGGAAATTAAATAAAAAAGGAAGTTGAATAGAAAAGGAAATTGAATGAAAATGAAGTTGAATAAAAATAAAAATGGAAGTTGCATAAAATTAAAAATGGAAGTTCATTCAAGAAACCACTATACCTAACGATCTATTTGGAAATTAAATAAAAAAGTAAGTTGAATCGAAAAGAAATTGAATAAAAGGAAGTTGGATAAAAATAAAAATGGAAGTTGATAAAATTAACAAGGAATTCATTCAAGAAACACTATACCTTAACGATCTATTTGGAAATAAATAAAAAAGGTTGAACAAAAAGAAATTGAATAAAATGGAAGTTAAATAAAAATAAAAAGAAATTCATAAAATAAAATGGAAGTTATTCAGGAAACCACTATATTTTAATCTATTTGGAAATTAAATAAAAAGGAAGTTATAGAAAAGGAAATTGAATAAAATGGAAGTTGAATAAAAATAAAAATGGAAGTTGCATAAAATTAAAATGGAAGTTCATTCAAAAACCACTATACCTTAACGATCTATTTGGAAATTAAATAAAAAAGTAAGTTGAATGAAAAGAAATTGAATAAAAATGGAAGTTGAAAAAATAAAAATGGAAGTTGCATAAAATTAACAATGGAGTTCATTCAAGAAACCAGTATACCTTAACGATCTATTTGGAAATTAAATAAAAAAGTGTTGAAGAAAAAGAAATTGAATCAAAATGGAAGTTAAATAAAAATAAAAATGAATTCATCAAAAAATGAAAATGGAAGTTAATTCAGGAAACCACTATATTTAACTACCTATTTAAAAATTAAATAAAAAAGGAAGTTGAATGAAAAGGAAATTGAATAAAAATGGAAGTTGAATAAAAATGGAAGTTGCATAAAATGAACAGTGGAAGTTCATTCAGGAAACCACTATACCTTAACGATCTATTTGGAAATTAAATAAAAAAGTAAGTTGAATAAAAGGAAATTGAATAAAAATGGAAGTTGAATGAAAATAAAAATGGAAGTTGCATAAAATTAACAATGGAAGTTCATTCAAGAAACCACTATAACTTAACGATCTATTTGGAAATTAAATAAAAAAGGAAATTGAATGAAAGGAAATTGAATAAAAATAAAAATGGAAGTTGCATAAAATTAAAAATGGAAGTTCATTCAAAAACCCTATACCTTAACGATCTATTTGGAAATTAAATAAAAAAGTAAGTTGAATCGAAAAGGAAATTGAATAAAAATGGAAGTTGGATAATAAATTGTAAATTAAAATGGAAGTTCATTCAGGAAACCACTATAACTTAACGATCTATTTGGAAATTAAATAAAAAAGGAAGTTGAATAGAAAAGGAAATTGAATGAAAATGGTAGTTGAATAAAAATAAAAATGGAAGTTGCATAAAATTAAAAATGGAAGTTCATTCAAGAAACCACTGTACCCTAACGATCTATTTGGAAATTAAATAAAAAAGTAAGTTGAATCGAAAAGAAACTGAATAAAAATGGAGCTTGAATAAAATATAAAAATGGAAGTTGCATAAAATTAACAATGGAAGTTCATTCAGGAAACCACTATAACTTAACCATCTATTTGGAAATTAAATAAAAAAGGAAGTTGAATAGAAAAGGAAATTGAATGAAAATGGAAGTTGAATAAAAATAAAAATGGAAGTTGCATAAAATTAAAAATGGAAGTTCATTCAAGAAACCACTATACCCTAACGATCTATTTGGAAATTAAATAAAAAAGTAAGTTGAATCGAAAAAGAAATTGAATAAAAATGGAAGTTGAAGATAAAATATAAAAATGGAAGTTCATTCAGGAAACCACTATAACTTAACGATCTATTTGGAAATTAAATAAAAAAGGAAGTTGAATAGAAAAGGAAATTGAATGAAAATGGTAGTTGAATAAAAATAAAAATGGAAGTTGCATAAAATTAAAAATGGAAGTTCATTCAAGAAACCACTATACCTTAACGATCTATTTGGAAATTAAATAAAAAAGTAAGTTGAATCGAAAAGGAAATTGAATAAAAATGGAAGTTGGATAAAAATAAAAATGAAAGTTGCATAAAATTAACAATGGGAGTTCATTCAAGAAACCACTATATCTTAACGATCTATTTGGAAATTAAATAAAAAAGGTTGTTGAACAGAAAAAGAAATTGAATCAAAATGAAAGTTAAATAAAAATGAAAATGAAATTTCATCAAAAAGTGAAAATGGAAGTTAATTCAGGAAACCACTATATTTTAACTACCTATTTAAAAATTAAATAAAAAAGGAAGTTGAGTAGAAAAGGAAATTGAATAAAAATGGAAGTTGAATAAAAATAAAAATAGAAGTTGCATAAAATTAACAATGGAAGTTCATTCAGGAAACCACTATACCTTAACGATCTATTTGGAAATTAAATAAAAAAGGAAGTTGAGTAGAAAAGGAAATTGAATGAAAATGGAAGTTGAATAAAAATAAAAATGGAATTTGCATAAAATTAACAATGGAAGTTCATTAAGCAAGAAACCACTATACTTAACGATCTATTTGGAAATTAAAATAAAAAGGAAGTTGAATAGAAAAGGAAATTGAATGAAAATGGAATTGAATAAAAATAAAAATGGAAGTTCACTAAAATAAAAATGGAAGTTCATCAAGAAACCACTATACCCTACGATCTATTTGGAAATTAAATAAAAAAGTAAGTTGAATCGAAAAGGAAATTGAATAAAATGGAAGTTGAATAAAATTAAAAATGGAAGTTGCATAAAATTAACAATGATGGAACCTCATTCAGAAAACCACTATAACTTAACGATCTATTGGAAATTAAATAAAAAAAGGAAGTTGAATAGAAAGGAAATTGAATGAAAATGGAAGTTGAATAAAATAAAATGGAAGTTGCATAAAATTAAAAATGGAAGTTCATTCAAAAACCACTATACCTTACGATCTACTTGGAAATTAAATAAAAAAGTAAGTTGAATCGAAAAGGAAATTGAATAAAAATGGAAGTTGAATAAAAATAAAATGGAAGTTGCTATAAAATTAAATGGAAGTTCATTCAAGAAACCACATAACTTAACGATCTATTTGGAAATTAAATAAAAAAGGAAGTTGAATAGAAAGGAAATTGAATGAAAATGGAAGTTGAATAAAAATAAAAATGGAAGTTGCATAAAATAAAAAATAGAAGTTCATTCAAGAAACACTATACCTTAACGATCTATTTGGAAATTAATAAAAAAGTAAGTTGAATCGAAAAGGAAATTAGAATAAAAGTGAAAGTTGGATAAAAATAAAAATGGAAGTTGCATAAAATTACAAAGGAACTTCATTCAAGAAATCACTATACCTTAACGATCTATTTGGAAATTAAATAAAAAAAAGTTGTTGAACAGAAAAAGAAATTGAATCAAAATGGAAGTTAAATAAAAATAAAACGAAATTTCATCAAAAAGTGAAATGGAAGTTAATTCAGGAAACCACTATATTTTAATACCTATTTAAAAATTAAATAAAAGAGGAAGTTGCAGTAGAAAGGAATATTGAATAAAAATGGAAGTTGAATAAAAAAATATGGAAGTTGCATGAAATTAACAATGGATGTTCATTCAAAAACCACTATATTCCTTAACGATCTTTTTGAAATTAAATAAAATAAAGAAGTTGAATAGAAAAGGAAATGAATAAAATAGGAAGTTGAATAAAAAATAAAATGAAAAGTTGCATAAAAATTAACAATGGAAGTTCATTCAAGAAACGATATACCTTAACGATTCTATTTCGAAATTAAATAAAAAAAGAATTGAATAGAAAAAAGGAAATCGATTCAAAATGGAAGTTAAATAAAAATAAAAATGAAAGTTTCATCAAAAATTGAAAATGGAAGTTAATTCAAGAAACCACTATACCTTAACGATCTATTTGGAAATTAAATAAAAAAGTAAAGTTGAATCGAAAAGAAATTGAATAAAATGAAGTTGGTAAATAAGGATTGCATAAAATTAAAAATGGAAGTTCCATTCAAGAAACCACTATAACCTTAACGATTATTTGGAAATTAAATAAAAAAGTAAGTCGAATCGAAATGGGAATTGAATAAAAATGGAAATTGAAATAAAAAAAAGTAAAAAATAAATGGAAGTTGCATAAAATTAACATAGAAGTCCATTCAAGAAACCACTATACCTTAACGATCTATTTGGAAATTAAATAAAAAGAACTTGAATAGTAAAAGGAATTGAATAAAAATAAAAATGGAAGTTGCATAAAATTACAGTCGAAGTCCATTCAAGAAACCACTATACCTTAACGACTATTTGGAAATTAAATGAAAAAGGAAGTTGAATAGAAAAGGAATTGAATAAAATTTGGAAGTTGAATAAAAATAAAAATAGAAGTTGCTAAATTAACAATGGAAGTTCATTCAAGAAACCACTATACCTGAACGATCTATTTGGAAATTAAATAAAAAAGCAAGTTGAATAGAAAGGAAATTGAATGAAAATGGAAGTTGAATAAAATAAAAATGAAGTTGCATAAAATTAAAAATGGAAGTTCATTCAAGAAACCACTATACCTTAACGATCTATTTGGAAATTAAATAAAAAATAGATAATGAAAAAATTGAATAAAGAAGTGAAAAAAGGAGTCATAAAATCAAGAAGTAAGAACAATCTTAGTGAAAAGAATTGAATAGAAAAATTAAAAAATGAGTAATAATAGGAATTGCATAAATAAAAAATGGAAGTTCATTCAAAGAAACCACTATACCTAACGATCTATTTGGAAATTAAATAAAAAAGTAAGTTGAATCGAAAAAGTAATTAATATGAAGTGAAAAATAATGGACTGCATGAAATTACAGAAGTATTCAAAACACTATAATAATTGGAAAATAAAGGATTGATAAAAGATAAATGTAAAGAGTTGCATAAAATTAACAAATGGAAGTTCATTGCAAGAACCACATATACTTAACGATCTATTTGGAAATTAAATAAAAATGTAAGTTAACGAAAAGGAAATTGTAATGAAAAATGGAAGTATGACAAAAAGTAAAAATGGAAGTGCATAATATAGCGATCCCGGGTTACCCCTTGTTGTACAGTGATTCGGACGTGTGTCCGTGGATGTTAGTAGTTGATTATTATCTTGTTTACATCCTTTCCTACCTTGTAGTTGAGTTATAGGATGTGTTGGGCAGTTTTGTTACAGGTTGGTTGTGTTTGGGAACCTAGTGTTGCTGCCCAGAATTTTGGGTCTTCGCTCGAGCGAGACGTTCTTCGCTCGAGCGAGCTTCTGTTTTTGGCCCTTCACTCGATCCAGGGTTTGGTCGATCGAGCGAGAGTTGAGTTTTGTGTCTGGTGGCTCGAGCCAGGTCTTCTTCGCTCGAGCGTGCGTCTGCGTCTCAGTTGGACCTGAGAGCTGTAGTTTTTAGCTCGAGCGAGCTTTCCTTCGCTCGAGCGGTTTGGTTGTCTTTCGCTCGAGCGAGCCTTCTGTCGCTCGAGCGTGCTTTTAAGGTTTTGGCTCGAGCGAGACCTTATTTGCTCGAACGAGGGTTTTCTGTGTCTGGTCGCTCGAGCGACCAAGTCTTCGCTCGAGCGAGCCTGTTTATATCAGCAGGCAGCAGCGATTTCAAAATCACTTTTTCACCTACTTTTCATTTTCAAACCCTAAAATCAGAGACCCTCTCTCTCTAAACTTACTCTCTCTCTAAGATTTGATCTACCTAGGGTGATTTCCTACCCTAAGTCCTTTGTTAAATAGATAGAGGGTGTTGAGGGCTTCGATTTATTCTGAAAATCTTGGATTTGGAGCACGTTGGTCGTTGGGTCTTCATCTCCTTTTGAGCTCAAACTTTGAGGTAGGGATATCCTACTCCTCTTTATGGATCTTGTCTTTAATTTTAGCATTTTGATATGTTGGGAGTTGTTATGTAATTTTGAGGAAGCTTTGGGACTTTGTGTAATTTTACAAAGTTGGGGTTTTTATTTATAGTGAACCTAGAGGCATGTTTGGTATAGAGAATGGAATCTATGTTAAAACATTGATGAAAATGGAACCTTAAGGGTTGTAATGTTAATTATGGAAAATGCCCTAATTACATTGATTAATTAATTAGTATAATTAATTGTGAGAAATGAGGAATTGAAGTGGAAACGTTGAGATTGGAAGTGTATGGAATGAAAGGGTGTAGTTGAATTACTTATCACTCACCGAATTGAAATGTTGATTTAATATCCATTTGTGCATTTATTTCCGTTTAGAAATAACTGCTTTGGGCTATCGGTGGAGGATAGTCTTGATTGTTGTAGACAATGCATGATGATTAGGCGAACTAAAACTAATCACCGAAATGTGTCATTGGGTATGATGGTTAAAAGAGTACATTAACTTTATTGTATTGATTGATAATGTGTATAATAATTGTTTATATGCATTGTGTGTTGGGTTGTGGAAAGATAGGGGATGTACTCCACGGTTTAGGGAATGATAGGGGATGGACCTCTAAACCGGATGTTGTTGGGAGGAGATAGGGGATGGACTCCATAGATAGAGCTCATATGCTTATCTGGTGATGTGTTGACACAGCTCATATGCTTGTCTTTGGAAGTGTGATAGTGCTCTTATGTATATCTGTTGATGTGTTGATATAGCTAGTATGCTTGTCTAATATGAAATGGGAAAAGTTCAATATGAGTTATTGTCTCATATAAGTTGTTTGGCCAGGTTCTGAGTCATGATTATGAATTGAGAATTGAAAGAAATGAAAAATGAAATATAACATAGACTTGTAAGACACGAAATTGCGGGATGATATATGTGGATATATTAGTGTTGGCCATCTATCAACTGCTAATCTTTTAGTCATAGTTCATAGCTGGTTTAGTGTGTTTTCTACTGGGCTGTGGCTCACCCTATATGGGAATATCATTTTCAGGTACAGGTAGCATGCCACCTCCAAGGACATAGCTTGGGAGGCTAGAGGCGGGCAGATTTCTTTTGTTGTCTTTCTTTCTGATGTATTACATGTAAATTCAAGCCAAGGGTTTAATGTGTAAATGAGTTAGCACTCTCCTTTTCATAACCAAGTGTTAACTTGGAAAGCGGTAAGCCCTTAGGGCATTTGCTTTTGTTGTTAACATGTAATACTTTTTGTAATGAAACTCTGATGAATAGAAGAATGTGGATCTTTTATATCAATGCATGTCTATATTGTGGGTTTTAATGTTATTATTTTGAGGGCGTTACAATAAATTAACAATGGAAGTTCATTCAATAAACCACTATACCTTAACGATTTATTGGAAAGTAAATAAAAAAGCAAATTGAATAGAAAAGGAAATTGAATAAAAATGGAAGTTCAATGAAAATAAAATCGAAGTTGCATAAATTAACAATGGAAGTTCATTCAATAAACCACTATACCTTAACGATTTATTTGGAACTTAAATAAAAAAGGATGTTGAATAGAAGAAGAAATTGAATCAAAATGGAAGTTAAATAAGAATAAAAATGAAATTTCATCAAAAATTGAAAATGTAAGGTAATTCAGGAAACCACTATACCTTAATTACCTATTTAGAAATTAAATAAAAAGGAAGTTGAATAGAAAAGGAAATTGAATAAAAATGGAAGTAGAATAAAAATAAAATTCGAAGTTGAATGAAATTAACAATGGAAGTTCATTCAAAAAACCACTATACCTTAACGATCTATTTGGAAATTAAATAAAAAAAGAAGTTGACTAGAAAAGGAAATTGAATAAAAATGGAAGTTGAATAAAAATAAAAATGAAAGTTGCCTAAAAAATTAACAATGGAAGTTCATTCAAGAAACACTATACCATAACAATTTATTTGGAAATTAAATAAAAAAGGAAGTTGAATAAAAAGGAAATTGAATCAAAATGGAAGTTAAATAAAAATAAAAATGAAATTTCAACAAAAATTGAAAATGGAAGTTAATTCAAGAAACAACTATACCTTAACGATCTATTTAGAAATTAAAAAAAAAATGAAGTTGAATAGAAAATGAATTGAATAAAAATGAAAATGGAAGTTGCATAAAATTAACAATGGAAGTCCACTCAAGAAACCACTATGCCTTAACGATCTATTTGGAAATTAAAGAAAAAAAGGAAGTTGAATAGAAAAAGAAATTGAATAAAAATAAAATGGAAGTTGCATAAAATTAACAATGGAAGTCCATTCAAAAAACACTACATAACCATAACGATCTATTTGGAAATAAATAAAAAGGAAGTTGAATAGAAAATGAAATTGAATGAAAATTTGAAGTTGAATAAAAGTAAAATGGAAGTCGCATAAAATTAAAAATGGAAGTTCATTCAAGAAACCACTATGACTTCACGATGTATTTGGAAATTAAATCAAAAAGTAAGTTGAATCGAAAAGGAAATTGAATAAAATTGAAAGTTGAATAAAAAGAAAAATGGAAGTTGCATAAAATTAACAATGGAAGCAAGATTCAAGAAACCACTATACCTTAACGATCTATTTGGAAATTAAATAAAAAAGGAAGTTGAATAGAAAAGGAAATTGAATGAAAGTGGAAGCTGAATAAAAATAAAATGGAAGTTGCATAAATTAAAAATGGAAGTTCATTCAAGAAACCAAAATACCTTAACGATCTATTTAGAAATTAAATAAAAAGTAAGTCGAATCGAAATGGAAATTGAATAAAAGTGGAAGTTGAATAAAAATAAAAATGGAAGTTGCATCAAATTAACAATGAAAATTGATTCAAGAAACCACTATGACTTAACGATCTATTTGGACATTAAATAAAAAAGGATGTTGAATAGAAAAGGAAATTGAATGAAAATGGAAGTTGAATAAAAATAAAAATGGAAGTTGCATAAAATTAAAAATGGAAGTTCATTCATGAAACCACTATACCTTAACGATCTATTTGCAAATTAAATAAAAATGAAGTTGAATAGAAAAGGAAATTGAATAAAATTTTGAAGATTGTTGAATAAATAAAAATACAAGTTGCAAAAAATTAACAATGGAAGTTCATTCAAGAAACCCTATACCTTAACGATCTATTTGGAAATTAAATAAAAAGTAAGTTGAATCGAAAAGGAAATTGAATAAAAATGGAAGATGGATAGAAATAAAATGGAAGGTGCATAAAATTAACAACGGAAGTTCATTCAAGAAACCACTATACCTTAACGATCTATTTGGAAATTAAATAAAAAAGGAAGTTGACTAGAAAGGAAATTGAATGAAAATGGTAGTTGAATAAAAATAAAAATGGAAGTTGCATAAAATTAAAAATGAAAGTTCATTCAAGAACAACTATACCTTAACGATCTATTGGGAAATTAAATAAAAAGTAAGTTGAATTGAAAAGGAATTGAATAAAAATGGAAGTTGAATAAAAATAAAAATGGAAGTTCCATAAAATTAACAATGGAAGTCATTCAAGAAAGCACTATACCTTAACGATCTATTTGGAAATTAAATAAAAAAGAAGTTGAGTAGAAAAGAAATTGAATGAAAATGGAAGTTGAATAAAAATAAAAATGGAAGTTGCATAAAATTAACAATTGAAGTTCATTTAAGAAACCATTATACTTTAACGATTTATTTGGAAATTAAATAAAAAGCAAGTTGAATAGAAAAGGAAATTGAATAAAAATGGAAGTTGAATCAAAATAAAAATGCAAGTTGCATAAAATTAACAATGGAAGTCCATTCATGAAACCACTATACCTTAATGATCTATTTGGAATTAAATAAAAAAGCAGGTTGAATAGAAAAGGAAATTGAATGAAAATGGAAGTTGAATAAAAATAAAAATGGAAGTTGTATAAAATTAAAAATGGAAGTTCATTCAAGAAACCCCTATACCCTAACGATCTATTTAAATTAAATAAAAAAGGAAGTTGAATAGAAAAGGAAATTGAATAAAAATGGAAGTTGAATAAAAATAAATGGAAGTTGCATAAAATTAACAATGGAAGTTTATTCAATAAACCACTGTACCATAACGATTTATTTTGGAAATTAAATAAAAAAGGTTGTTAAATAGAAAAAGAAATTGAATCAAAATAGAAGTTAAATAACAATAAAAATCAAATTTCATCAAAAAGTGAAAATGGAAGTTAATTCAGGAACCACTATACCTTAACTCCTATTTAGAAATTAAATAAAAAAGGAAAGTTGACCAGAAAAGGAAATTGAATAAAAAAATAAAAATGGAAGTTGCACGAAATTAACAATGGAAGGTCAGTAAAAAAACCACTATAACTTAACGATCTATTTGAAAATTAATTAAAAAAAAGAAGTTGAATAGAAAAGGAAATTGAATAAAAATGGAAGTTAAATAAAAATAAAATGAAAGTTGCATAAAATTAAAAATGGAAGTTGCATAAAATTAACAATAGAAGTCCATTGAAGAAACCACTATACCTTAACGATCTATTTGGAAATTAAATTAAAAAGGAAGTTGAATTGAAAAAGAATTTGAATAAAATTTGGAAGTTGAATAAAAAAAATAGTAGTTTGCACAAATTAACAATGGAAGTTCATTCAAAAAACCACTATACTTAACGATCTATTTAGAATTAAAAGAAAAAGCAAGTCGAATAGAAAAGGAAATTGAATGAAAATGTTAGTTGAATAAAAATAAAAATAGAAGTTGCATAAATTAAAAAATGGAAGTTTCATTCAAGAAACCACTATACCTTAACGATTTATTTGGAAATTAAATAAAAAAGGAAGTTGAATAGAAAATGAAATTGAATGAAAATGGAAGTTGAATAAAATAAAAATGGAAGTGCATAATATTTAAAATGGAAGTTCATTCAAGAAACCACCACTATACCTTAACGATCTATTTGAAATTAAATAAAAAAGTAAGTTGAATCGAAAAGGAAATGAATAAAAATGGAAGTTGAATAAAATAAAAAAATGAAAGTTGCATAAAATTAACAATGAAAGTTCATTCAAGAAACTACTATAAACTTAACGATCTATTTGGAAATTAAATAAAAAAGGAAGTTGGATAAAAAAGGAAATGGAATGAAAATGGATGTTGAATAAAAATAAAAATGGAAGTCGCATAAAATTAACAATGAAAGTTTATTCAAGAAACTACTATACCTTACGATTATTTGGAAATTAAATAAAAAACGCAAGTTGAATAGAAAGGAAATTGAATAAAAATGGAAGTTCAATGAAATAAAAATCGAAGTTGCATAACATTAACAATGGAAGTTCATTGAACAACCACTACCCTAACGATTTATTTGGAAATTAATAAAAAGTAGATGTTGAATCGAAAAAAGAAATTGAATCAAAATAAATGATAAGATAAAAATGGAATAAAAATTAGAAAATGAAGTTATTCAGGAAACCACTATACCTTAACTCCTATTGAATTAAATAAAAAAGGAAGTTGAATAGAAAAGAAATTGAATGAAAAATGGAAGTTAGAATAAAAATAAAATTGGAAGTTGATAAAATTAAAATGGAAGTTCATTCTAAGAAACCACTGTACCTAACGATCTATTGGAAATTAAATAAAAAGTAAGTTGAATCAAGAAAGGAAATGTAATAAAAATGGAAGCTTGAATAAAAATAAATGGAAGTTCATAAAATTACAATGGAAGTTCATTCAGAGAACCACTATAACTTAACCATCTATTTGGAAATTAAAAAAAAAGGAAGTTGAATAGAAAAGGAATTGAATGAAAATGGAAGTTGAATAAAATAAAAATGGAAGTTGCATAAAATTAAAAATGGAAGTTCATTCTAAGAAACCACTATACCCTACGATCTATTTGGAAATTAAAAAAAGTAAGTTGAATCGAAAAAGAAATTGAATAAAAATGGAAGTTGAATAAAATTAAACAATGGAAGTTCATTCAGGAAACCACTATAACTTAACGATCTATTTGGAAATTAAATAAAAAAGGAAGTTGAATAGAAAAGGAAATTGAATGAAAATGGTAGTTGAATAAAAATAAAATGAAGTTGCATAAAATTAAAATGGAAGTTTCATTCAAGAAACCACTATACCTTAACGATCTATTTGGAAATTAAATAAAAAAGTAAGTTGAATCGAAAAGGAAATTGAATAAAAATGGAAGTTGGATAAAAATAAAATGAAAGTTGCATAAAATTAACAATGGGAGTTCATTCAAGAAACCACTATATCTTAACGATCTATTTGGAAATTAAATAAAAAGGTTGTTGAACAGAAAAGAAATTGAATCAAAATGAGAAGTAAATAAAAATGAAAATGGAATTTCATCAAAAAGTGAAAATGGAAGTTAATTCAGGAACCACTATATTTTAACTACCTATTTAAAAATATAAATAAAAAAGGAAGTTGAGTAGAAAAGGAAATTGAATAAAAATGGAAGTGGAATAAAAATAAAAATAGAAGTTGCATAAAATTAACAATGGAAGTTCATTCAGGAAACCACTATACCTTAACGATCTATTTGGAAATTAAATAAAAAAGGAAGTTGAGTAGAAAAGGAAATTGAATGAAAATGGAAGTTGAATAAAAATAAAAATGGAATTTGCATAAATTAACAATGTGAAGTTCATTCAGGAAACCACTATACCTTAACGATCTATTTGGAAATAAATTAAAAAAGGAAGGTTAAATAGAAAATGAAATTGAATGAAAAGTTGAAGTTGAATAAAAATAAAAATGGAGGTTGGAGAAGGGTTGACGGTGTATCCCGACCTGAGTGTGAGATACCGAGACCGTTTGTTTGTGCCGGAGTCTTGCCGAGAGGAGGTTCTCCGAGAGTTTCACCATTCACGCCTTGTGGTGCATCTGGGAGGCACTAAGATGTATCGGGATTTGGGTTCGCCAGTTTTTGTGGCGGGGTATGAAGAGAGATGTGGCTGTTTTCGTATCGAAGTGCCTTACTTGTCAGCAAGTGAAGGCCGAGCATCAGAGGCCAGCGGGTTTGTTGCAACCCTTGCCTATTGCCGAGTGGAAGTGGGAGCATGTCACTATGGACTTCGTTGTAGGTCTTCCGAGGACTCAGCGGGGTAGTGATGCCATTTGGGTGGTTGTAGACTGGTTGATTAAGTCGGCGCACTTTATCCCTATGCGCGTGAGAGATTCGGTAGATCACCTTGCCGATTTGTATATTCGGGACATAGTGAGGTTGCACGGGGTCCCAGTGACGATCGTCTCAGATAGAGACCCTCGTTTTACTGCTAGGTTGTGGCAGAGTTTGCAGGGTGCCTTGGGCACTAAGTTGACCTTTAGTACGGCTTATCATCCTCAGACTGACGGACAGTCCGAGCGTACTATTCAGATCCTTGAGGATATGCTTCGGGTTGTGTTCTTGATTTTAGTGGGTCGTGGGAGAGGCACTTGCCTTTGGTGGAGTTTGCCTACAACAACAGTTTCCAGTCTAGTATCGGTATGGCACCGTTTGAGGCCTTGTATGGCCGACCGTGTAGGTCTTCAGTTTGTTGGGCCGAGGTGGGTGATGCCCTTTGTTGGGCCTGGAGTTGGTTAGAGAGACGATGGAGAAGATTGAGCTTATCCGTAGGAGGCTTGTTACAGCCAGAGTCGCCAAAGAGTTATGCCGACCGTAGAAGGAGGCCTTTGGCGTTTGAGGTAGGTGATCATGTTTTCTTGAAAATATCACCTAGGCGAGGTTTGATGAGGTTCGGGAAGAGTGGGAAGTTATCCCCTCGGTTTATTGGCCTATTTGAGATCCTTGAGAGGGTTGGGGAAGTTGCTTACCGTTTGGCTTTGCCACCGCAGTTGTCCGGGGTGCATGACGTGTTTCATGTTAGTATGCTTCGGAAGTATGAGCCCGATCCGTCCCATGTGTTGGATTGGACCGATTTGGAGGTAGATGAGGATGCCTCGTATGAGGAGAGACCGGTTCGGGTCTTGGATAGACGGGATCAAGTCTTGCGAGGCAAGACCATTCCCTTGGTAAAGGTTTTGTGGAAACATCACGGAGTGAAGGAAGCCACTTGGGAACGTGAGTTAGAGGTCCGTGAGAAATATCCGGACTTGTTTGTTGATGTGTAATCATGTATAGAAATTTTGTAACGTTATTGAACTTTGAGAGCATTATGTATGTCTTAAGTTGTAAAACATTGTGAATGTTTTGGTAAATGGAAGTTATGTTAACATTATATATGTTAAGTATTGTGGAAATGCAAGTATGATATTAATGTTGCATGTGTTATGAAATTGTGGAAAATGAGTTGAAATTGGTAAATTTCAAAGGGATGCATGTTGATAATGCAGGTTGTTATGTGTAATGTGAAATGCCTCTTGAGAAGAGATGAGATTGACCGGTAATGGGTCGGAATGCTTAATATAATGTTGTAATATTATTAAGGATGGAGAAAACCTGTTTTTGACAAACTTGTGCTTAATTTCGGGGACGAAATTCTTTAAGGGGGGAAGGTTATAGCGATCCCGGTTGTCCCTTTACTGTTCAGTTGCATTCCGGACTCGGTTCCGTGAAGTTGATAGTAGTAATTATCTTGTTTACGCCCTTTACTCTTTGTGTTTGGGTTTTGGGAATGTTTTGGGCAGGTGTGTTACAGGTTGAGTGAGCCTAAGTCTCAATCCTAGTCGCCCAGGTTTTCGGTGTTGCGCTCGAGCGAGTTATTCTACGCTCGAGCGGAGTTTGGTTTTTGGTTGTCCGCTCGAGCGGGCCTTCTTGCGCTCGAGCGAGGTTTACACTCTTCCAGTATTTTGTGTCCCTGCAAAACTTCTGCAGGTGTGTTTTCTACGCTCGAGCGGATTTCCTGCGCTCGAGCGGGTTGCGCTCGAGCGGTCTTGTTGGCGCTCGAGCGGGTAGTACTTTTAGGGTGTAAGTTCTGGGAGGGGGAAATCCACGCTCGAGCGGACTGGTTTTCGCGCTCGAGCGGAACTTCTTGCGCTCGAGCGGACCTAGTTATTTGTTCTTTACGCTCGAGCGTTGTGTTCTCCGCTCGAGCGGGAATGTCGTATAATAGAAGGCAGTTGGGCATTTCTAAGTCACTTTTTCATCCTCACTCTCTCTCTTACTTTTCAAAAACTCCATTTGAGAGCTTCTCTCTCTAAAGTTCTCACTTCTCTCTAAGTGTTGATCTAGCTAGAGTGTTTTCCAAACCTTTGACCTTTACAAAAAGGTTGTTGATCGTCGTGGGCTACCTTTTGATCCAAGAATCTCGGGATTTGGTGCATCTTCATTTTCGTCGTCTTCTTCGTTGGGTTTCATCTTTTGAGGTAGGGATTCCTACTCATTACTATGGGTTTTGACATAGATTTTTGGACATTTTGTTAAATGGTTGAGTTTGGGAGTTAGGGTTTGAAAATGATGAAAAGGGGTTTGTTATTTTGATTCTAAAAATGTGTATTTTGGATTTCAAGATAATAATATTGTTGTTGGTTGTTGATATATAGACCATTGGGTCAATATTTGGAAATGGGGTAGAAAACCCTAATTTGTTGTATAAATTAATTGGTATAATTAATTTGGGATAATTGTGGTTATATGGAATTGAGCTAGAAATAATGAAATTGACTCATTTTAATGTAAAATGGTGGAGTTGGATTTATTAATCGCTCACTTTTGAAAACATAGATATTTTATCTGTTGGAGCTTTTATTATCTGTTTAGAAATAATTGCTTGGGCTACCTGTGGAGGGTAGTTTGATTGTTGTAGACAATGCATGATGATTAGGCAAACTAAAACTAATCAATTGGTTATGTCATAGAGTATGACGGTTGATAGAATACATTAACGTTATGTATTGATTGATTGTGTATATAACTATGTGTATATACGTTGTGTGTGTGGGAGAAGATAGGGGATGTACTCCACGGTTTAGGGGAAGATAGGGGATGAACCTCTAAACCGGATGTTGTTTGGGAGGAGATAGGGGATGGACTCCACTGATACAGCTAATATGCTTGTCAGTTAAAGTATTGATACAGCTCATATGCTTATCTTTGGAAGTGTTGATATAGCTAATATGCTTATCTGTTGAAATGTGGATACAGCTTGTATGCTTATCTGTTGAGAGGTTGATACAACTAGTATGTTTATCTATTGTAAAACGGGAAGCGTTTAATATGAGTCATTGCCTCATATAAGTGGTTGGCCAGGTTCTGAGCCGTTGATGTAAATTGGGAAAAATGATGGGAAATGGAAAATGAAATGAAAGATGAACATAGTGGTCATGAAATGGAAATGGGTTATGAATTGATTTATGGAAGTTAAACATTTATCAATTGCTAATGTCTTAGTTACTGCTCATACTGTGTTTAGCATATCTCTACTGGGCGTTGGCTCACCCTATATGGGACATATTTTCAGGTACAGGTAGCATGCCACCTCCAAGGACTTAGCTTGGATGGATATGAGAGTTGAAGACTCTTTTTGATTATTTTGTTGTATTACATGTACATCAAGCCACGGGCTTATTTTGTATAGAGTTAGTACTCTTCTTTTGTGTAACCAAGTGTTAACTTGGAAAGCTGTAAGCCTAAAGGGCACTTGCTTTTGTTGTTAACATGTTATACTGTTGTAAGAATTACTCTGATGAATGAAAATGTGCTGATTTCTTTATACCATTGCATGTCTGAAATGATGGGATTTATGTATTATTTTGAGGGCGTTACAACTTGGTATCAGAGCGTACGGAATTCGAATACTTTGGGTACGTGGGAAGTGATTAGTATCACAATGGGTTTGTCTCGCTTGGTTAGAGACTTCGATGTAGTGTTATGTGTTTAATTGATAACATGCTTATGTGACTATTTGGGTATGGGATTTGATTTCTAGGATATTGATTGGATCCTTGGGTTTATGTGAGTCTTGTTGGAAAAACACTTGATCAATGCTGTTTCTAACCGGAACTCTAGTAACGCCTTGGGACTGTCATTATCCGGGAATGAAATTCGTAAGTGCTTATGTGTTTATGTGCTTACGTGGAGTGAATTACAGTTGTCCATGCATTAGGACGCGGGTGTTTAGTTTCAGCACATTTATGAATGTGCTAACGTCTTTGTTACCTTTAATAGGATGTCTGGACGAGGTGGTAGGCGGGGTAGGCCTAGGAGGCAGGAGGTGCCTTTACCGGATGACATTCCGGCAATGCAGGAGGAAGTTGGTCAGGCCAATGTAGCCGAGCCAGTGGGTCAGCAGGCTATGGGTGCCTTGGCCCGAGAGATAGCGGGAGCTTTGGGTATTCTCAGAGCTGAGCATCAGGTTGCAGAGGCAGGGCCTTCTTTCTTGAAGAGGGAATTTTTCCGGTCTAACCCGGACGAATTTGTTGGAGATCCAAAGGAGCCACTTAAGGCTGACGAGTGGTTGGAACAGATGGAGAAGACATTCGAGATGCTTGGCATCGAGGATGGGGCTCTAAAGGTGACCTTGGCATCCTTCCAATTGAAGGGAGATGCGGGTCAATGGTGGAAGTACGAGAAGGGCGTGTTGGTGGTGCGTGGGAGGCTTTTGTAAATGTCTTCCAAGAGAAATTCTTGTCTTCAGCTACTAGGGAGAAGCTGAGGGAGCAGTTTTGCCAGCTTAAACAGCAGGGTTTGTCAGTGGCCGAGTTTGAGGCTACATTTACCAGTCTGTCCAGGTTTGCACCTGAACTGGTGGCGTCCGAGGAACGCTGTTGCTTTGAGTTTGAGCGGAAGTTGAGGCGTGGACTCAAGCTGAGGGTTGGAGGATCTTTTATCCGAGAGTATAGACGTTTGGTGGATGCTGCAGCTCATATGGAGCTTATGATGCAGGAGGAGGATGATGAGAAACATAGAGGCTCCAAGAGGAGCCAAGATGGCCAGAGTGATGGCAGGAGACAGAGGGGTTTTAACCCTCAGCAGTCTCAGGGCGGTTTGGCTAGATCGACCTTTCCAGTGCCGAGTGCAGGCTTGGGGAGAGGTAGTCAGGGAGGCTTGACTTGTTATACATATGGCCAGCTGGGTCACAAGTCTTCGGTTTGCCCGCAGAAGGGAGGGGGTCAGCGAGCTGCTTCTTCTTCAGCTAGACCTCAGGGCCAGAGTCAGGGCAGGGGCCAGCCCTTGTCATGCTATCAGTGTGGGCAGCCTGGGCATCTGAAGAGGTTCTGCCCGCAGTTGAGTGCCACTTCGGGGGCGACTGGTTCTAGGCAGACGCAGAGTTATCAGCCAGCTCAGTCTGTGCAGGCCTCAAGGGCCAACCCGGAGCTTCGTCATCCCAGTCAGTGCAACAATCTTTTGCTCCTAGAGGTGAGCAGGTGGATCAGGGGCCTACAGGGCGCGTGTATGCTGTTACCGCGCAGGACCTGGTACCGGTTCCGTCTGTTGTGAGAGGTACCTTTCTGTTTTGCAACTCGGTTGCTAGTGTTTTGATTGATACGGTGCATCTCATTCTTTTGTGTCTGCTGCATTTGCATCTGTATTGGAGTTGGAGTTGGCACTATTAGCATCTCCTATATGTGTTGTGTCGCCTATCGGGGGTGAATTGATTTTGAAACACGGATGTAGAGGTTGTGATATAGAGGTCGCCGACCATAGGCTTCCTTTTCCCTTTGTTGTTATGCCCATGAAGGGTTTTGATGTTATTTTGGGTATGGACTGGCTATCGTCATACCGAGCAGTTATTGATTGCTACCGCCAGAGGGTCACTTGTTGTACCGTGAGCGGGGAGTGTTTCCATTTCTTAGGGGACCGGTTGGTAGTGTTTTGCCACCGGGGTATGACCCGCGAGGGCGGAGTGAGCTTAGTGGTCTACTTGCTAGCTTTATGAGTGGTGAGTGTGATGAGACTCAAATTGTGTTGCCGATGGTGGTCTGTGAATATTCGGATGTTTTTCCCGAGGATCTCGTTGGTTTGCCACCTCATCGCGAGATAGAGTTCTCCATTGATTTAGTGCCCGGCATGGTGCCGATTTCTATGGCACCTTATCGTTTTGCCCCAGCCGAGTTGAGTGAGTTGAAGATTCAGCTCCAGGAGTTGCTGGATAAGGGCTTTGTTCGCCCTAGTGTTTCGCCGTGGGGAGCACCGGCCCTCTTTGCTAAAAAGAAAGATGGTGCCTTGAGACTGTGTATCGACTATCGGAAGTTGAATCGGGCTACGGTCAAGAATAAGTACCCTATGCCCCGTATAGATGATCTGTTCGACCAGTTGAAGGGTTCCCATTGTTTCTCTAAAATAGACTTGAGATCGGGTTATCACCAGTTGAGGGTCAGGGAGGAGGATATTCCAAAACGGCATTCCGTACGTGGTATGGCCATTATGAGTTTCTGGTGATACCGTTTGGGCTCACCAATGCACCGGCAGTCTTTATGGACTTGATGAACCGGATCTTCCGGGAATTTTTAGATTGTTTTGTAGTCGTTTTCGTGGACGACATTCTTATCTATTCGCCTTCTGAGGAGGAGCACAAGGAACACTTGAGAGTGGTGCTTGAGTTGCTTAGAGCCCATAGGCTGTATGCCAAGTTTGGGAAGTGTGAGTTCTGGCTAAGGGAAGTCAAATTCTTAGGCCATGTGGTATCCGGGGAAGGGGTGTCTGTTGATACATCCAAGGTTGAGGCAGTGCAAGATTGGGCACAGCCTAAGAGTGTGTTTGAGATCCGCAGTTTTCTGGGATTAGCTGGGTATTACCGCCGGTTTGTGAAGGATTTCTCCAGGCTAGCTTCGCCGTTGACTAGGTTGACTCGGAAGGGAGTCAAATTCGTGTGGAGTGAGACTTGCAAAAAGTTGTTCCAAGAGCTGAAAGTTAGATTGAAAAGGAAACCACTATACCTTAACGATCTATTTGGAAATTAAATAAAAAAGCAAGTTGAATAGAAAAGGAAATTGAATAAAAATGGAAGTTCAATAAAAATAAAAATCAAAGTCGCAGAACATTAACAATATAGTTCATTAGAAACCACTATACCTTAACGATTTATTTGGAAATTAAATAAAAAAGGAAGTTGAATAGAAAAGGAAATTGAATGAAAATGGAAGTTGAATAAAAATAAAAATGGAAGTTGCATAAAATTAAAAATTGAAGTTCATTCAAGAAGCCGCTATACCTTAACGATCTATTTGGAAATTAAATAAAAAAGTAAGTTGAATCGAAAAGGAAATTGAATAAAAATGGAAGTTGAATAAAAATGAAAATCGAAGTTGCATAAAATTAACAATGGAAGTCCACTGAAGAAACCACTATACCTTAACGATCTATTTGGAAATTAAATAAAAAAGGATGTTGAATAGAAAAAGAAATTGAATAAAAATGGAAATTGAATAAAAATAAAAATAGAAGTTGCATAAAATTTGTAACACCCTCAAAATAATAACATTAAACCCATCAATTTAGACATACATTGATATAAGAGACAAACATCATTCTATTCCACAGAGTGATTCTTTACAAGAAACATTACATGTTAACAACAGATTCAAATGCCCTATGGGCTTACAGCTTTCCAAGTTAACACTTGGTTACAAAGAGGAGGGTACTAACTCGAATACACATTAAGCCCTTGGCTTGAGATTACATGTAACACAACAAAAGATAACAAAAGCACAAACGTCTGCCAGCCTCTAGCCTCCCAAGCGATGTCCTTGGAGGTGGCATGCTTCATGTACCTGAAAATGGTGTCCCATGTAGGGTGAGCAACAGCCCAGTAGAAATACACTAAACCAACTATGAACAAAGACTAAAAGATTAACAGTTGATAGATGGTCAACACTTATACATTTATTTACATCTTATTACAATTCCGTGACAACCAAGTCTATGTTCCAATTCACTTTCCATTTCTTATTCAACATTGAGTTTGAAAACAAGGCTCAGTACTCTGGCCAAAACATTTGATGAGATTATAGTTCATTACTAGAACACTGTCAAATTTCCGATGGATACACATTTTGGCGCTGTATCAATAACACATGAACCACTTCCATATTTCTCAAATGATATACATTCAAATGCTATATCAATCCAACAACATCTTCACACTTCACAAACGATAATGATATACATTTTAGTGCTATATCAAATCAAACAAACATTCCAATAGATAAGCATATGAGCTATATCACAACTACAACAGATAAGTACATGAGCTGTATCAACACTTCAACAGATAAGCATATGAGCTGTATCAACACTTCAACAGATAAGCATATGAGCTGTATCACTACTACAATGGGAGAGCATATGAGCTGCATCCCTGGGTCCATCCCCCATCTTCCCATAACCATTAACCGGTTTAGAGGTACATCCCCCATCTTCCCCTAAACCGTGGAGTACATCCCCCATCTCCTCCCATACACAAGCAATGCATCTAAACACAGAATCATATACGCAATCAATCAATACATAAAATTAATGTATTCTACCAACCGTCTACACATAATGCATATAAACACATTGGTTATGTGCATAATCCATCAATACATAAAGTTAATGTATTCTATCAACCGTCATACTCTATGACACATCCAATTGATTAGTTTTAGTTTGCCTAATCATCATGCATTGTCTACAACAATCAAAACTACCCTCCACCGTAGCCCAAGCAATTATTTCTAAACAGAAAATAAATGCACAAACGGAGAATATATCAACATTTCAACTAGGTGAGCAATAAATGATTCAACTACACCCTTTAGTGCCATACATTCTCAATTCAATTCCTCATTTTCTTTAATTGATCATACACATTAATTAATTAAACCAATTAGGGCAAATAGCCATAATTCACAAAACAACCCTAAGGTTCCATTTCCATCAATGTTCCAACATTAATCTCATTTCTCTATGCCTAACTTGCATATAGGTTTATATAATTAAAACCCCAACTTTTGTAAAATTACACAAAGGCCCAAACTTTCTCAAAATTACCCAACAACCCCCCCAACATATCAAAATGCTAAAATTCAAAGACAAAGTTCATAAGATAGAGTAGGTTATCCCTACCTCGAAGTTAGAGCCCCAACGGGGATGAAGACCAAAACCCAACGTACTCCAAACTCCAAACTTTTTGGATCAAAACGTAGCCCTCGACGATCAACACACTTTTTGTAAAGGCCAAAGGGTAGGAGAACACTCTAACTAGATCAATACTTGGAGAGAAGTTGTGTTTTAGTGAGAGAAGCTCTAAATGGCTTTTTCGGAAAAGTAAGAGAGAGAAAGGATGTTGAAAAGTGATTCAAAAATGCCTTACAGCCAACTGATATACGACAGGTCCGCTCGAGCGGAAAACACAACGCTTGAGCGTAAAGAACAAAAATCTGAGCCCGCTCGAGCGCAATAAGGCCCGCTCGAGCGCCAAGACACAAAAGAAAAGCACATCCGCTCGAGCGTGAAAAACCAGTCCGCTCGAGCTCAATTTCCCCCTTCCCAGAACTTACACCAAAAAGCACTGTCCGCACGAGCGCCAATAATCCCGCTCGAGCGCGACCCGCTCGAGCGTAGAAAACCAACCTGCAGAAGTTTTGCAGGGCACCAAAATACTGGGAGTGGGCAATATCCGCTCGAGCGCTCCAAGACCCGCTCGAGTGGAACGACCAAAACACAGAAACAAGGTTTTAGACCAAGGCTCAACCCACCTGCTCGAAACAAGCCCAACACATCCTAAAACTCAAGAAATGGAATCAAAGGATGACAATAAGGTGGATACAACTACCAACTCCACGGAACCAAGGTCCGGAATACGACAAATACTGCAAGGGAATACCGGGATCGCTATAAAATTAACAATACAAGTCCATTCAAGAAACCACCATACCCTAACGATCTATTTGGAAATTAAATTAAAAAGAAAGTTGAATAGAAAAGGAAATGGAATAAAATTTGAAGTTGAATAAAAATAAAAATGGAAGTTGCATAAAATTAACAATGGAAGTTCATTCAAAAAATCACTATACCTTAACGATCTATTAGGAAATTAAAAAAAAAAAGGAAGTTGAATAGAAAAGGAAATTGAATAAAAATGGAATTTGAATAAAAATAAAAACGAAATTGCATAAAATTAACAATGGAAGTTAATTCAAGAAACCAGTATAGCTTAACGACCTATTTGGAAATTAAATAAAAAAGAAGTTGAATAGATAAGAAAATTGAATAAAAATGGAAGTTGAATAAAAATAAAAATGGAAGTTGCATAAAATTAACAATGGAAGTCCATTCATGAAACCACTATACCTTAACGATCTATTTGGAAATTAAATAAAAAAGTAAGTTGATTAGAAATGGTAATTAAATAAAATTTGAAGTTGAATAAAAATAAAAATGGAAGTTGCATAAAATTAACAATGGAAGTTCAATAGAAAAGAAACCACTATAACCTTAACGATCTATTGGAAATTAAATAAAAAGGAAGTTGAATAGAAAAGGAAATTGAATAAAAATGGAAGTTGAAGAAAAAAAAAATGCAAGTTCCATAAAATTAACAATGGAAGCCCATTCAAGAAACCACTATACCTTAACGATCTTTTGGAAAAAAATAAAAAAAGGAAGTTGAATAGAAAATGAAATTGCAATGAAAATTTGAAGTTGAATAAAAAATAAAAATGGAAGTTGCATAAGATTAAAAATGAAGTTCATTTAAGAAACCACAATAACTTCACGATGTATTTGGAAATTAAATCAAAAAGTAAGTGAATCGAAAAGGAAATTGAACAAAAATGGAAGTTGAATAAAAATAAAAAAATGGAAGTTCCATAAATTAACAATGGAAGTTCATTCAAGAAACCACTATACCTTAACAATCCATTTTGAAATAAATAAAAAAGGAAGTTGAATAGAAAAGGAAATTGAATGAAAATGGAAGTTGAAATAAAAATAAAAATGAAGTTGCATAAAATTAAAAATTGAAGTTCATTCAGAAACAACTATACCTTAACGATCTATTTGGAAATTAAATAAAAAAGAGTTGAATCGAAAAGGAAATTGAATAAAAATGGAAGTTGAATAAAAATAAAAATCGAAGTGCATAAATTAACAATGAAAGTTCATTCAGACATAGACTAAGATCATTGGAAATTAAAAAAAATTAAAATGAAATAAAAAAAATAACAAAAATACATTCATGACCTTACTTAACGATCTATTTGAAATTAAAAAAAAAGTGAAGTTTGATGATAAAGAAAATTGAATGAAAATGGAAGTTGAATAAAAATAAAAAGAAGTTGCATAAAATTAAAATGGAAGTTCATTCAAGAAACCACTATACCTTAACGATCTATTTGAAATTAAATAAAAAAGAAGTTGAATAGAAAAGGAAATTGAATAAAAATGAGAAGATCAATAAAAATAAAAATCGAAGTCGCAGAACATT
>JAPPVO010004968.1:0-16269 GCA_030407325.1 Camellia japonica | reverse complement strand
TTCGATGATGGATGGCCACTCTGGTTATAACCAAATATGCATTGCAGAGGAATGATATCCACAAGACAGCATTCAGATGTCCTGGAAATATTGGCAACCTCGAATAGGTTAAAATGCCATTTGGTCTGAAGAATGCTGGGGCTACATATCAGAGGGCTATGAACACTATCTTTCATGATCTCATTGGAGGGTATCTAGAATGTTATATTGATGACATTGTGAGTGAAATCACAGTCCATGGAGGACATTTTGTTTCATTTAGAAGCAGCTTTCGAAAGAATGAGGAAGTTCAAGTTGAAACTTAACCTCTTAAGTGTGCTTTGGTGTATCATCTGGAAACTTCTTGGGTTATGTAGTGCACAAGAAAGGAATACAGATTGATCAGAATAAAGCTAAGCCATCATTGAAGCTAGGCCTCCATCAGTAAGAAAGGAATTACAAAGGTTCTCTTGGGCAGGTTAACTTTCTTCGAAGGTTCTATTTCTAACACTGAAGGGAAAGACCAAAGTATTTTCTTCCTTTGTTAAGGCTGAAAGATGAAGAAGAATTTGTGTGGACAGCAGAGCATCAAAGTGCTTTCGAAGGTATCAAAGCCTACTTGGCCAACCCTCCAGTGCTGATGCCACCAAAGGGGAACAAGCCTTGAAGTTGTACATAGCTGCAGCAGAAGATTCATTGGGAGCTTTTTTGGCCCAAGACAATGAAGAAGGCAAGGAAGCAAGCATATTTATTACCTTAGTAGGTTTTTAAAATCTTGTGAATGTAAATATTCAGCTGTTGAAAAGCTGTGTCTTGCTTGGTATTTGCCTGCAATGAAATTAAGATATTATCTTTTACCTACAACTGTCTTGGTAATTGCAACCACAGATTTGGTTAAATACATGTTATCTCAGGCCTATGTTGAGGGGAAGAATTGGCAAGTGGATACTAGCCTTATCGGAATTTCATTTAGAATATGTCCCTCAAAGAGCAGTGAAAGGGCAAGTTTTAGCCAATTTTCTGGCAGATCATCCATCTCAAACAGAGAGCCAAGAGATAATGGAGCTTGGTATGGCTAATGTTGAGCCATGGCAGATGTGGTTTGATGGATCGAAAGCCAATGGTTTAGTTGGAATTGGTGTTGTAATTAAATCTCCACAAGGGGTAGAAACCACACATGGTTTCAGAGTGGATGAAGCCACTTGCTCCAATAATCAGGCCGAATATGAAGCCTTAATAGTAGGGCTAGAAATCCTCATTGGATTACAAGTACATGCAGTTGACATATTTGGGGACTCTCAATTGGTGGTTAACCAAGTAAAAGGGATTTTCAAGTGTCAAAGCATAAGCATCCTACCATATTATGTTGTTGCATTACATCTGCTTTCTCAGTTTCAAGTAGCAAATGTAACCCATGTTCCAAGATTCTTGAATAATAGAGCTAACGATGTGGCTCAAAAAGCTTCGAACTTCAAGAGAAGGGATAATACCCAAAGGGACATAAGCCAAACAACATATCAGAGATTAATACAACCTTTGAATAAAAGGAATGTGATCTTGGAAGTCAATCATAATGACTTACAAGAGAAGATTGGAGACATCCAATAATGCAGTATTTGGCTGGTCCATCTTCGAAGGCCAGCAGAAGAGTTAAATTGCTTGCAATCTATGCAATATATGGTCTATGGTAATGCTCTCTATAAAAGGGGGGAGATGGCTTATTGCTGGAATGTTTAGGCCCAAAAAAGCATTAACAGCTATGGCTGAGGTTCATGAAGGCATTTGTGGTGCTCATCAACCTGGTGTGAAGATGAGATGGTTGCTTCGAAACATTCCTATTATTGGCCAACTATCCTTAAAGACTGCATAGAATATGCAAAGGGTTGCCAGGCATGTCAAAAGCATGGTACAATAAGGCATGTGCCCGTAACTGACCTACATGCAGTAGTGAAACCTTGGCCATTCAGAGGGTAGGCCATGGATATGATGGGAAAATACACCCACCTTCTTCGAAACATCATTGTTTCATTCTAGTGGCCACTGACTACTTCACTAAGTGGGTCGAAGCCAAACCATATAAGGTTGTAGACCAAACAGAGGTCATTGGGTTCATTAAAGACTTGATCCATAGATTTGGCATCCCACAAACCATTACTGTAGATAATGGGACTGTTTCGATGGGAAAATGGTGAAGTCCTTTGTGGCAGAATTTGGAATTAGCCTTGTTAATTCCACACCCTATTATGCACAAGCCAATGGTCAAGCTGAATCATCCAATAAATCCTTGAAAAAGGGTATACACAAAAGGTTGTGGAGATAATCCTAGGGATTGGCATAACCTTCTGTTGGATTTTTATGGGCTTACAGAACTTCCCCAAGGTCAAGCACAGGAGTTACTCCTTATGCCTTAGTATATGGGCATGATGCGTTCTACCTGTGGAAATTAATATTAAATCCTTGAGGGTAAGATGTCAAGACAGTTAGATCCTGAACAATACCATCAAAGTATGTGCTTGGAGTTAGAGGGTATAGATGAAGCCAGGATATTGGCCTTAAATAGCATTCTTTTCCAAAAGAAGAAAGCAGCTAAGAATTATAACAAGAAAGTCAAACACATTGGCTTTGATGAAGGTGATCTGGTATGGAAAACAATACTCCCAATAGGAATTAAAAGCCATAAGTTTGGCAAATGGTCACCTAACTGGGAAGGACCATATCAAATTCATAGAGTTCTGCCTTTTGGGGCCTACCATTTAAGAAATTTGAATGGGTATGTACATCCCAAAAAGATCAATGGCAGATATTTGAAGCCTTATTTTCCAACCATTTGGGAAACACAAGGATAACATAAACATACAAAACACAAGACTGCTCGAAAGATAAGACAAAATTTGTTCTTCTATAAAGAATCAAGTACATTGCGCCACAAATGGCCCAGAAATCATTACAATGTCTTAATTGTTTTTGAACAATAGATTTCATACTGCTAAGTGCTGGAAACAGTTGGATAGCTGCAGCCATGTCCTCTTTTCGATCAGCCAGCTCTTGGTTGGTGATATGCAATTTAGTGTCAGTTCGAACCAAGGCCCGGTTTACTGCAGCTAGCTCCCCTCAAGTTGAGCTTTCTTCTCCAGCAACTGAATTCGAAACTGGGAGGCAGGAGTGTTGTTCCTTGAGATCTGATACTTCAGTATGCACTTGAGAAACAAAACTCTGATCCCTAGCCAATTTCTCATTCGCAGCATTGGCAGCATGACAAATGCTAATGTAGAAATCAATAGTAGCTGCAGCCTGGGATAGATGACTTGAGACATTCATGCTGAACTGCTCCGCGATTTTACAGCACTGAAGAAACCCATTTCTGATGATAGGCCTTTGTAGAGCCTCGAAGGGGATCCTCGAAAAGGAAATCAGCAGTTCCAAGCAAGTGTCTAAGTCTATAGAAGGGGCAAAAGGCTTGCTGCTGGTGGAAGAAGAGCTCTCAAAGATTTTCAGCAAGGAGTCAGCCAAGACTAATGGTTCAGCTTCAGCACTGAAAGTTAGGGAGGTAGAGGATGTGTCAAATAGACTAGCTAGTCTTCCTTCGAAGATGTCTACCTCATCCCTAGACATAAAGGGCATAGAGAGTGCTGTGGTGGAAAACACAGGAGACTGCATGGGGATAGGAGAAATAGGTGGAGCATCTTTTGCAGCCTCTATGGTCTTTGCCACCAATGAATCAAGAGAAGAGGGGCTGGAAGTAGGCACAGGTAATGAACCATGAATTGGGGAACTACCAGCACCCTCTGTGGAAAAGTCAACTACCATTGAAAATGGAGCAGCAGTTGGAATTTCTGAGGAGGAGGGAGGAAGAGCAAGGCTCGATGAAGAGGTAAACTGAGGCAGATCAAAAGTCAAAAAGGGGAGATATGGCTCTAAGCCAAGGAAAAGAGATGCACGGATGTTTGGACTCAAAGAAGTTATATTCGAGTATAGGCTTAGAGAGTGGGAGCATGATTTGGATGGTTTTCACATGTTGCAGCTGGTCAACTTCAACTGAAATCGAGGGAGCCCCCGCTGGAAAGGTGGGTGCATTATCTTGTCGCTGCAAAAGGAAGGAAGACAATACAAAGTGTCAAAATTCAGTATCAAAAGCGACAAAGAGAAAACAGCGGAAGTGTGAAAGAACTTACTTGTTCTAGAGATGTTGACACTGATGGAGGGGCTGCGAAGGGAATAATGCTCGGCAGTCTGTTCTTTTCTTACAGCTTCCCTTGAAGTGCATCAGCAGTAGCGGCCTCATCCTCAAAAGTTGTTGCTGCCGTTTCTTCTCAGCCCTCTCAAAGACAATTATTTCCTTGGAATATTCCTGCTCTACTGCCTTAGCAGCTGCTTCATGAATAGGGTCTTCAACCAAGTCAGTGGCAGGGACAGTCACTTTCTTTCTTTTCCTTCTTGGCAGTGATGTTACTGGCTCCTTTTCGACCTCTCTCTCTTCGATTTGGGATTCAGATTCTTCACAGATAGGCTCTTTCTCCATTATTGTAGTGGTGTGTCTCGGGGAAAGGAGGTTCGATTGTATCAGAAGTGGAGACAGCCACCTTTTGTCTCTTTGTTCTCTCTGCAAGAACACTTCTTGCTCTTGCTCAACCTCTGTTTCTTCTTCCAGAAATTCAGATTCCTCAGAAGGAAGGACTAGCTTCCTTTTCTGTTTTTGTTGTTTCTTCTTGAGAAGAGTTAAAGTCTCAGCTCTCTTGGGAGATTCTTCTTGCGGAGACCCTACACCAAAGAACATAAGTATAAAGGAAACGAATAAAAGATTCAAAAGAAAGGAAAAGGGAAATCTGAAGATATTTACCCTTCTTCGAAACAGCTCTAGTAACTCTGGCTGGAGGGGATGAAGCTGCAGGAATAGTTGTGACAACTTCAGGAGGAGGGGGAATGTCCTCAGCTGTTGCTGATTTGGCCTTTGAAGGTACTCCCAACTTCACTAGCAAGTCATGAGGATGCGTAGCCAGGCGCACTTCCATATTGGCTGTCCACCAGTTATGAAATCTTTTCAAAACCAAGCCAGATTGAAGAAAGGGAACAAATTGGAATTCATTCGATTCCTTCAACAGTTTAAGTATCGTCGTCTCTAGCTTGGATTTGGATATTCTCAAATCTCTAGCAGTAAGGTGGACGTTCGAGAGACTGCAAAGTGGAACGGGGATCCCTTGGGTGAGCCCAAATTGTCTTGCGAACTGGGAAGGGCAATACACTTCAGATATACACTTATAGGCTCGAGGGTGCAAAGTTCCAATGAACAACTCCCTTGGTAGCAGTATGGAAGCCCACATATCTTTATGAGGTGATGTGGAGCACTCTTTATCAGCCAGAAAAGTCCGTAGCCAGGCTGGTCCTCTATTGGATTCGAAAGGACAAAAGAAGGAGGCAGATGGAGAAATAGGGAGTTGATAAAAGAAGGTAAAGTAATAAACGAAGGAAGCAGGATAAAGAGCAATCCTAGCATACTTCTCCCCATAAGTGCTAGGATCCTCGACAAGAAATCTGAGGCATTTAGAATGCAGATCAGTAAAGTAGGCGAAGAGCCAGAGCTGGAGCACCCAGAAAGGACCTCCTTGGTTAACATCAAGTGGTCTTTCACAAAATTGGGAGCAAGCTCTGTATATATGGCCTAACAGGTAAGGAGCAAGAGCTATATGTTTTCTCAAGACAAGTGCCTTTGCGAGGGGAGCAAACTCAGGCATAATCCTCTGAGATGATGTGCAAAAAAGAAATTTGCATAGCCAGTACAAAATGAAAGAAAAGAATTCTCTGTCTTTCACAGGGCCTTCCTTTTTATTTTCAGCCTTTACAAAGTCACTGTAAGAAGAGGTTAGGGCTGGAAGGGAAAATTTGACAGGAAGATCCGGGTAGTTGGGAGTAAAAGGAGAGCCATGGGGGGAGAGCCCTAGAAGATGGCAAATATCGAGAACGGTGGGAGCCATCATGCCACACCGAAATTGGAAAAAATTAAAAGCCATATTCCAAAAACATAAAGCAGCTGGAATCAAAAAGGGATCCTCAGGAATAATGAACCTGGAAAGGCGAAGAGCGTCAAGGATGTAAAGCTCTTGTAGGTCATCTTCTCTCGCAGGTACAACCCTGTCATACCATTCCTCCCATTCGGTTCTCAATGTCGGCCAGCAGCGATGGGGCCGGGTCAGTCTCCAGTTGCTCCAGTCAAGCCCTCCTTCATATAGCAGAAGGTGATCCTCCAAACGAGGATACAAAGCTGGAAGTTGGTCAGGAGCTTCCCGAAAGATGGGTCCTAGGACATACTCTTGTCGGCGGCTACGGCGAGGAACGAAGAGACGCCCATCTATGTTGCTTGGCTCACTAGTCGTGAGCTTGGCTATTTCTTCATCAATACATTTCTTCAAAGCCATGGTGGGACTGAGACGGTCGCCAGTAGGTACTTTCAGTGAAGAAGGATCCATGGAGAGCGAGTAGTAAGGAAGAGAGGGTTAACAGGAGATCGGTAGGGTTTGTGTGCTAAGAGAGTAAGTGATTTCAGAATCCGAAACAAAGGGGTTTTAAAACCTTTGTGTCTGAAAAATATATTATGTGAGTCGTTAAGTACTAAAAAGTACGAATACGAAGAGTTTCCCTCAATATTGATACTTTTGGAGGGAAAAACACGACTCAGATGCTGAGATTAGCTTCGAAGGAGAGTATTTGGCTTCGAAGCCAAATTTTGGCGCCAGAAATCAAACAACGACGGCTTCGAAATACAGGAGCCGGCTTCGAAGCATACTACATGCTTAAAAGGCGCTAGAATGCTTGAGTATTGGTCTACTTTGAAGAGTTAAAGACCTGTTGAGGGTTATTAATCAAAGTTACGACCTTCGAAGCAAATCTTAGGACTCTTTGAGAGTAAGGAGCACTGTTCGAAGCATCAAAACCAATCATTGGTTTGTATAAAAGGAAAATTGTTTGTTAAACTAAAACAGCATGGACTGCTCTTTGAAGTCAAAATGGTTAATTTAAAATTAACTGACTATATCAACCATGACCATGCATTGGTTAAAGTTGTTAAATTCGAAACACTAATTCCAGATGATATCAGCTAGAATTGTCAACTTTACTCCATAAATTGGAAAAAGACATGATGGTTCTTGTTAGTGTTTCATTGAAAACAATTGAGAGATTGTTCAATTCGAAGCTCTGAATTGGCTTTTAAAGACAAGAGGGAAACAGAGGCAAACAATGTCAAAAATAGAAAGACTTTGTTTGTGTTAAAGCTAAGACAATTACATTGAGTAACCTTATTTGGGTACAAATTCAAGCTCATAAAAATAAGGAATAGAATAAATAACAAGATCATGGAACTTTGTCCAACAATGATCAATGAATATTTGTTCTTTCTTTATTATATCTTCTATCTCCTCTAATGTTGGCTGCATAAGTTGGTGTGTTCTCACTTCATAGTAGAGTTCCTCAGCCTTTGTTTCGAAAGCCTCTTCCCTCAACTTTTGTTCCAACTCATCTATAACCAAATCATCCCAATACGCAGAATCTTTATTTTTGAAGTCATCGAAATCTTCGATGAAGTTTTCTGCTTCATACTGGGCATGAATTCGGAGAGATGAAAGTTGATCCAGAGATTGGATGAGGACCTTGGAATTCTGATGCCAGTAGAGGAGTACCGGAAGTTGGTCCAAGAACATGTGAAGTTCTGCTTGGGCAATGGGATTAAGGACATGGCCCCTAGTCAGAATATCACAAGCCCATCGAAAGTTCTTGAGAGGGATGTCATCCTCAAGAACATTGAAGGGCAAGTGAGAGAAAGCCGCAAGCAGAAGTTGAGCTTGTTTCCGCTCGGCTGAAGTTGGAGATGATGGAGGTTTGTAAGGTGGAAAAGTTTTGTCCATGGGAAGGGCAAGCCTTAATTTCTCTGTCCAGGAAAGAGTGGGAGGAGAGGAAGGAGTAGATGGTTCTGCTTCAGAAAATGGAGAAGGTGTGGATGCTTCTATTCCAGAAGGTGAAGAAGGGGGTATGGATGCTTCAATTTCAGAAGATGGAGAAGAAGAAGTAGATGCTTCTGTTAGAGGATATGGCACGGGAGCGGAAGGAACAAAGGCATTAATATAGTCAAGCCAGTCGGAAGAGCAAATTTTTGCCTTCTTGGCTAAAAATGAAGGAGTATACCCTTGTGATTCTTCCAGATGCCGGGCAGTGTGCATTGTCCTTGTGGACATAGAGGATGTGTACCAGGCCACAAGAAGATTCTCCTCCAAACTACGTCGAAGGTCAATAGGCACATAAGGATAGACCACCGAGCTTCGAGCGTAAGAAGGAAAATCTAATGGGTCAGTGAACTCAACAAAATGGTGATTAATTCGTTCCCTCAAGTCCCAGGACTCAGGTGCTGACCAGTTTGTCCATTCGGAAACCCCAGAAGATGAGGAAGTTGTAGCTTCATCCCAAGTAAAGGTTTGTGAAGAAGAACTTCCTAAGTCCATATTTGCAACTTGTTGAAGCAAAGGCTTGAGAGTAGTTCGTTCAAAGTACAAGGGGAGTTTAGAGGAAGAACTTCTTGTATCTGTAAATTTGTAAATCGAAGGATTAAGGGCAATGTGTTCATAGTCCAAAGGTTGATAATCTGCAAAAGCCTCCATGACCTGAATATAGAAGGGTGGGTAAAGGTGGCTAATGAATGCGTGGAGATTCTTTCGAGGGGAAACAGCATTACTCAATGGCTCTTCGTATGCTTGATCAGTAGAGTGCGAAGTTGATTGAGCCATAGTCCGTTCGAATGCTGAAGGTATTGGGATGTTCGATAAATTGAGAGTTAATGCAAATGATCATCAAATAGGTGACGGTTGTGTTTCCTGAAGATAGATTCCATTCACATTCCAAAAGTGCGGGAAAAGCTTTTGATCCACTAATATCTCCAAATATTGGGTATATTAGTGCGGGGGGTAATGTTGGCTATATATTTTGTAAAAGTCAAATCATAGTTTGACACGTGGCAGAATAAGGGTATTATGGGAAGATAATTCAAGTCTTCGATCCTGATCGAACACGTGGCAATGAACATTGGTTCTTACGTGATCTGAGTAGCACTAGATCAGTAAAGAGATACAAAGTGACGTGGCTTCAACAGTTACTCAATATTCAAATTCAAATACAGGAGGGAAGCTCAACTGCAAGAGATGGCGTAGTGGGGCTACTTCTAAGGCAGCATGATCATCGATCATGGAGGAGCAGTTTGACGGTTCGAAGCGCAGTTCGAAGGTCATCTGTGACAAGTATAAATAGCAGGGAAGCCCTCAGAAAAAACCCCCAGACTCAGATCATACAAACCAGTTTTTACTTCATATTTTCCTTTCCAGTTTTACATTTCTTGTACTTTAAATACCTGCACTTTAAATATCCGCACTGCACTTCGATTCATAGGAGTAGTTTCAAGTAGATTCAAGTAGACTGTTGCTGTAAACCTCTTCGAGGCTGAGTTTGGACTATTGTAAGTGTTCATTTTAATGAAATACTTCGATTGTTCTTCATATTAACTGTTATTTCTCTTAATTTCTCCTAAGTCAAGCCACCAGTAAAAGTCCTCTTCATTGAGGCTGAAAGAACTAAAACACAATCGTCTGATAATTGGTTGGCAATTATAATTTCTGTAAGGACTGATTGATCCTTGCTGGCACGCTCGCATTTACAAAATTACCCTTCGAAAAGCCAAAAAGCCAACAGTTTGGCAGTGCCCAAGCCCGCCCAAGCCCGACCATCAACCCGAGCATGGCTGCCCAAGCCCGGACCAAGCTTTATAATTTGAACTCAGGTTAGCCCGAATTGCTCGAATTGCACTAGACAACAAACAGCTTCTGCAATGGTGCTTCTCCAAACAAGCCCTCTAGAGTGCCTACTCTGTTTGAAGAAGCTGCTGGAGCCTGGTGGCACTAGTTTGTTTGAGTTAAAGACACATATCACACTTTTAAGAAACAAAGTCAGCCATTGCCATTGGGATGGGACACTCAAGCCAGCCAAAAAAAAAAAACAATATTAAGGACATCTATTTAATTTAATTTATATATATCATATAATTTCTATAATATATTAAATGCAATTCGGGTTCGGGTTAGCCACTGATTTTGCCCAGGCCCGACCTGAATTACAATTCGGGCATCAAAAATCTGCCCAGGCCCGTCTATATTACAAGATATTGTTGCCCAAGCCCTAAAAAAACTCGGGCTGGGCACGGGTTACTCGGGTTGAGCCCGCCCGAGTTGCAGCCCTAGCAATCACAAATCAAAATAATGGGAAAAAAAGAAGCCTAAAGAAGATCTAACTTGTGCATCTACTTTACAACAAGAAGAAACATGCTCGATTATCATCCCTTGACTAACCAGTAACTGTAGTAGAGCTGGGACATACTTTACACCTTAGTTGCATGAAGTCGGGATGGGAATGAGGGCAGATACAAGTTTCTAAGGTTGGGAATGCCTATGTATAGTTTATATACTGTATTATATGGACTCTTTTCACTACAAGAATTCGCACTTTTGCCGACTAAAAATTTGGTCGGTAAAAGTCTATTTTTAGTCGGCAAAAGTTATCCGCAACTAATTTTTTTGGTCACCACTTTGGTCGCCAATTGAGGGTCGCGGAAAGTAATTAGCGACTAAAAAAAATTTTAGTCGCGAAAAAGTTATATTTGCCGACTAAATTTTTGGTCGCTAAATATATAATTACTGCGACTAATCCATTTAGTAGTTAAAACACTTTAGTCGCGAAAAAGTTCTATTTGCCGACTAAATTTTTGGTCGCTAAATATATAATTACTGTGACTAATCCATTTAGTAGTTAAAACACTTTAGTCGCGAAAAATTATATTTTCCCGACCAAACATGTTAGTCGCCAATTCAAACATTCAACGAACAAAAAGTTTGGTCGGCAATTGTAATTCATTTTCCACGACCAAAAACTTTGGTCGGCAATTGTGGCCCATTTTGGCGACTAAAAAATGTGGTCGCCAATTGTTACATTCCACGACCAAAAAGTTTGGTCAGCAATACATTCGGCGACCAAGAAATTTGGTCGGTAAATGACACATTCCATGACCAAAGTTTGGTTGGCAATTGTGGCCCGTTTTGGCGACCAAAATTTTTGATTGCCAATTATCACATTCCGCGACCAAAAAGTTTAGTCGCCAATTGTCACATTCCTCCACCACCAAACATGTTAGTCGTGAAAAAGAATGTTTACGCAACTAAAACTTTAGTCGGCAATTGACCTATTAGCGATGAAATCCTTTGGTCGCCAAAATTAATGATTTTAACGACTAATTATTTAGTCGCCAAATGTACCCTCTCGCCTACCTTATTTAGTTGGCAAAACTATGAGTTATCTTTCCTGACTAATCAATTGGTCGCAAAAGTGGTCGCCAAAAGTGTATTTTCTTGTAGTGACTTCATCCGACATTACATGCATCAAGGAAACAGGTATTTGAAGGGAATATGAGGCCCCTTCAAAGTTCACAACACATGGTAATTAAGATAATTAATATAACAAGATGCCATTAAAGTCTACAATAATAATACATAGTAATGTCTATACTGATAAATATTGAACAAGAATAGATACAATTAAAAACCCCCATTGATTCCTAAACATTTGCAAGCCACACCTGATTAAAGTGTTAAAAAAAATGAGAATGATAATTACAAACCCAACACCATAAAACCTCATAATCTTCAAACACATGTATACAAATTCCTTGTTAAGCCTCTTATCCTTTTGCCTATATATATCCTTTCCAATCTTTTTCCATTGCAATATGTAATGTACACAATACAACAAGGAATCCATGAATTTTTCTTTTTATAATCAAATTCATGAAATTTCTCACCGTCCAACCATTAAAAGCTCTTTGGTGACATAGAATAGTTATATTTACTCTTCTCTGCTGTCACAGAAAAGCATAATCAAACGAATACATCGCGCCTTTTCTTGGGGTTTTGTGCTGCTTCCGGGTTACCCTTTCTCATCATGGCCACAAATTCATCGTAGTCAATCCGACCATCCTGCAAATATTAAGTTGTTCATTAGTTTGCTTCATCAAATACAGCTTTTTCTTTTCTTTTTCTAATTTTTTGCTTACATGATCAGCATCAACTTCAGAAATGATTTCATTTATGTCCCTCCCATCGTTGATTCCAAACTCATGAAGAGCTTGTTGTAGTTCTTCTATGGTAATGTACCTGAAAAAAATACAAATAGTAAACAATTTTGTATAATGCTAGTATGTAATCATAAGGATATCAAGATTGTTTTTGGCATGATCATCGCCAGTCATCATCATAACTACCCGCTATTATCTTTGTCAAAGTATTGGAATGCAGTGTAAATATGTTCTTCTCTGTCCATTATGTTCAATTGCATTGTTGCTGCAATGAACTCGTCATAGTCTATTGTCCTATTTCCATCTGCATCAGCCTATTTTGGAAAAATAGAGCACAAAATTAAAAACAAAAAATAGAAAATGACACGATGGAATTCAAAACTTACCCTATAGCAGTATTAACAAGGTTTTTTTTTTTTTCTTTTTGTTGGGAACTTACTGCTTCCATTAACTGTTTGACTTCATATTCGGATAACTTTGTCCCTTGCTTCGCGAGTCCTTGTTTCAGCTCTCTAGTGTTATTGTCCCGCTGTTATCAGTATCCATGACTTTAAACATTTGCTTCAATCCCATGATTTCTTCCTCTGATAGGCAGCCAGCAATAACCTAACCGTTGCAAGAAAATTAAACTGTAACGGAACTTTTCCTAACCTCATGTGCCCAGGATTGGGCAATGGAGCCAACTGATCTAAATGCAGTTTAGTGCCAGTGCTTGTGACATTGCTAGCAAAGAGTAGTGATATACAAACAGAAAAAGTTTACAGAATTACTATTTATAATGATGTGGCATATTGGTATCCATTCATTTAAAAACATTATGCGCATTATTATGGTCATAATTTTGCAAATATGTCACCGCCACATTATTCTAGTAAATTCTGTATAAAATTTCTGATAGTTTAGCATTTTCCCATAGCAAAATAGAATGTTGTAGGGAAGGATGATTTTGGAAAGTCTTAGGGAAGGATGATGTTGTTTTACATGATTCTAGTATAAGGAACATGTTACGAGTTTAAAATTAACCGCTTTGTCTTGAGAGACTTATGCCTGTAACACATGCTTCCAATAGCACCAAATTCTATACCAAGTTCACTAATTGCATTGTCATGACCTAAGTATTCATCTATTATTGTCATGATTTGTTTTTCCAAACTGAGAACGTGAGACTTTCTGAACTATCAAAATGAAACAAATATTTACCATTCAAACTAACAAACAAGCTGACTACTTTTTAAAATGAGAGAAGTTTGGCATACCCGAAGAGCAACTTTCTTGAAATTATTCATTGCTCTAAACTGTTTGAGTCTATCCAAAACAGCATTGTCAAGTGGTGTATTGGGTGATTCTCCATCTTCCTTAATCCATGGATGATCTGAAACACAAAATTATGCTTATTTAGAACACAAGTATTCCATTTTTCAACGATGACATGTATTGAAACAATAACTTTTGAAATGTAATCATGCTAACTTAGAACTTGGAATGCTGTCAGCCTCTGCTTGGGGTCGGAGTTCAACATTTTCCTCACAAGATCCTTTGCTCCGGGTGAAATTGAAGGCCATGGATCACTTGTAAAATCAACGTGGCCACGCAAGATCGCATTGAAAATGCCATGCTCCGACTCTGTCAATTCGTTTTTATCAATCAATTATCCATTCTTTCTCAATATATAAACCCTGAGACAAGTTAAAAATAAATTTTAAAAAAAAAGACGAAAAAAGAAAGAAAAGAAAAAGATTACCAGCCCAGAAGGGGGGAACACCGCATAGAAGAATATATAACATAACCCCAATGCTCCATACATCGACTTCTGGTCCATATCTTCTCTTCAAGACTTCAGGTGCGATATAATATGCACTACCCACGATATCTTTGAATAGTTCTCCTATCGAAGGTAGCCATTTCTTAATGTTAGATAGGTCAGAAAGTCTTCAAATTAAAGAGAAAAATGAAATATTAATTAGAAAAACAACATCATATCCACAAAAAGAGGGGTTTAGTGAAGAGAACTGTTAAGTTATGGCAAACTAAAAAGCATTATCCTTTGGAAAGTTCGCGCACTTGTGCTTGGAAAAAAGTTTATATTGCTTTTAATGGTACACTTATCTACAATAAATTTTGTTCTTGTATGGTAATTAAGTTGATTTCTACTTCTTACAACCATTTTGGTGTTTTAGGTGATGAAATCATTTAACGCAAATTTATTTCTTGTAAGAAACTTAAAAACTGTAACATTTCATCTTTGTGCTCACATCCCAAATTCACAATATAATCTAAATTACATTAGAAACATGTCTCCACTTTTTAGAAAATTGAGAAGACAGAGATTATCCCAAAATCAACTTTACAGCAGAACATGTTAAAAAATATATATAAATAGCCAAACAAAAAATTGACGACATAGATAACAAAAACTATGGCAGCAACAATAGCAATAACAAAGTATTCACTTTCACAATTAATTGTTTTTGTCAACGCTGGTAACATAATTCATAAAGTAGTTTAGGTGAAATCTATGATTTTAGTGACCTATGAATGTCTATGGTTCTAAAGAAATGAAGAAACTTCATTCATAAACATCAATGCACCTTATGACTCCAAAAATAACACCCACAAGAAACTTCATTCATAAACATCATTCATAAACATCAATACATAAGTAAGAAGAATAAGTGAACAACATACGCATGCGTGCATTTAAGTATGAAAAAATTTCTTTTCGGCCTATGTGGACATATGTTTGGATTAACTTGCAATTAAAAAACAAGAGTTGATAAGTCAAGTTTCTGGTACTAGAAGAGTAGTGATAATTCAAGTTTTTGGGAACTCATTTCAGGGGACTGTCTGCTTCATTTATTGAATGCTTTGGTCTGTGCTGCTTGATTTGAAAGAAAATGACACATGTTGAAGACATAATAATTCGAAAGGTTGATCACATGATTCGAAATAGTGATCAACACTTCAACAAAGTGTAGTGTGGGATCGGGGATCCCGCCCAAGACCTTATTAGAAAACCATACCAAGCAGAAATACACACCCACACACAAGGAGATACAATATTTTACGTGGGTCGGCCTCAATGCCTACGTCCACGGGAGAGTAGCCGGTTTCCACTATACCAAATGGAGATTACAGAATATTACAGAGGAGAAACTCACATATTCTCACTCACCCATTCACCCGTCTCCTCGCTCACACCGAGGGAGACGGTTTCTCACATCTCTCTTGGTTCTCTTTCTCTTGGCTCACACTCACTCTCTCATTTTCTTCCTCTCCCCTAACCTCTATTTATACAGGCTTGAAGAGAAGGAAAGACAGCAGCTGGTGGGTGAGTGGGTTTACCCACCCCACTTCTCTTAGTGCACCACTTCAACCACCACACTCCACCATTGTTGGCCACTCCTCTCTTAGTGGATGGGCACTCACTTGGGTGATATTCAACAAATCCCCCTCAGCCATGTGAGGTGATCCACTGCACATACAGCTGCTAATCTTGTCACGCCCAAATTTCAACATAGTCTTCATCTCTCACTGAGACGCTGCATTCCTGAAAGCTAGAGATAATATACTAGAGATACAAGAGGAGGAGGGAATCCTACATCCTCAACTCAACTCACACCACTCTCTGTTGGAGAGAGCCTTGCTCCCATCTCCCACAGATCTCTTCCACGCTTCTGTCTCGGATGCCTTCACTTGCTATGCTTGAACTTGCGTAACCAAGATATCTGACACCCCCTGATGGATGTCCTGCCACACCCCCTGCTCGGGATGCCCTTGACTGTCATGCAATTACCTGTGCAGGACGAACACTGGAGCAACTAGAAAACTTGTTGTTTATTCCATCAACGTCCTCTGTCGTCTGCTGCTTCGGAGTTTTTACTCTGAACTATAGGCCTTTGCCTTCTGCACTGCTGAACAACCTCCTAGCTTTCCATACGCTTGTGTCTGTGCCTGTGCAATCCTTGATGTACTTGTCCAGTAGATTGATGGTTTGACAGTAGCTCCATCTGTCAAAGCATCGTCATCTATGCACTTCCTTGCATAGGGAACAACGGGAGCAACTAGAAAATTTCAGAGTTTGACACATAACATCCTCAATTTTTCCTCGCTCGGAGCTTATTTCTTTGAACAAACCAGCC
>JAPPVO010004967.1:0-49513 GCA_030407325.1 Camellia japonica | reverse complement strand
AAGGGCTATATCCGTCCTAGTGTTTCGCCGTGGGGAAGCACCGGCCCTCTTTGTTAAAAAGAAAGATGATGCTTGAGACTTGTGTATAGATTACAGGAAATGAATCAGGCTACGGTTAAGAATAAGTACCCTATGCCTCGTATAGATGATCTGTTCGACCAGTGAAGGGTTCCCGTTGTTTCTCTAAGATAGATTTGAGATCGGGTTACCACCAAGTGAGAGTCAGGGAGGAAGATATTCGAAAACGGCATTCCGTACGCGGTATGGCCACTATGAGTTTTGGTGATTGCCATTTGGGCTCACCAATGCACCGGCAGTGTAGTGTTTATGGATTTGATGAACCGGATATTCCGGGAAGGGAATTCTTAGATCGTTTTGTAGTCGTCTTCGTGGACGACATTCTGATTTATTCACCTTCAGAGGAGGAGCACAAGGAACACTTGAGAGGGTGCTTGAGTTACTAGAGCCCATAAGCTTTATGCTAAGTTTGGGAAGTGTGAGTTCTGGCTAGAAGAGGTCAAGTTCTTAGGCCATGTAGTTTCTGGGGAAGGAGTGTCAATTGATACATCCAAGACTGAGGCAGTGCAAGATGGGCACAGCCTAAGAGTGTGTTTGAGATCCGCAGTTTTCTGGGATTAGCTGGGTATTATCGACGGTTTGTGAAGGATTTCTCCAGGTTAGCTTCGCCTTTGACTAGATTGACTCGAGGGAGTCAAATTTGTATGGAGTGAGACTTGTGAAAAGTCGTTTCAAGAGTTGAAGGTTAGATTGACCACCGCTCGGTTTTGATTATTCCGGAGAGAGGATTGGTTATGCTGTTTACTGTGATGCCTCACGAGAGGGTTTGGGTTGTGTGTGATGCAAGAGGGGAAAGTGGGTTGCCTATGGCTCACGACAGTTGAAAATTCATGAGAAGAATTACCCTACGCATGATTTAGAGTTAGCAGCTGTGATATTTGCCTTGAAGATTTGGAGGCATTATCTTTACGATGAGAACTTCGAGGTATTCTCGGATCATAAGAGTCTGAAAATCTGTTCACACAGAAAGACTTGAATTTGAGGCAGGGAGGTGGATGGAGTTCATTGGGGATTATGACTTGAGTTGCATTATCATCCGGGGAAGGCCAATGTGGTGGCCGATGCCCTTAGCAGGAAATATGTTGGTGACATAGCTAGTATAGCCATCCGAGAGTGGGAGATGTTGGGTGCACTTGGAGAGTTTGATTTGCTTCGGCGAATCCGTTGAGGCTGCGGCCTTATTTTCTATTGTTGCGCAGCCTACACTTGTGACTCGAGTGTTAGAGGCTCAGAGGGGTGACCTTGAAGTAGAATCCCTCCGAGAGAAGATTTCCAGTGGGAAGGTTGAGAAGGGTTTTAACGGTGTATTCCGACTTGAGTGTGAGATACCGAGACCGTTTGTGTGCCGGAGTCTTGCCGAGAGGAAGTACTCCGAGAGTTTCATCATTCACGCCTTGCGGTACATCCAGGAGGTACTAAGATGTATCGGGATTTGGGTCGCCAATTTTGGTGGCGGGGTATGAAGAGAGATGTGGCAGCTTTCGTGTCTAAGTGCCTTACTTGTCAGCAAGTGAAGGCCGAACATCAGAGGCCAGCGGGTTGTTGCAAACCCTTGCCTATTGCGAGTGGAAGTGGGAGCATGTCACTATGGACTTCGTTGTGGGGTTTCCGAGGACTCAGCGGGGGGTAGTGATGCTATTTGGGTGGTAGTAGACCGATTGACTAAGTCGGCGCACTTCATTCCTATGCGCGTGAGAGATTCGGTAGATCATCTTGCCGACTTGTACATTCGGGACATAGTGAGGTTGCACGGGGTCCCAGTGACGATCGTCTCAGATAGAGATCCTCGTTTCACTGCCAGGTTGTGGCAGAGTTTGCAGAGTGCTTTAGGCACTAAGTTGACCTTTAGCACGGCTTATCATCCTCAGACTGACGGGCAGTCCGAGCGTACTATTCAGATCCTTGAGGATATGCTTCGGGGTTGTGTTCTTGACTTTAGCGGGTCATGGGAGAGGCACTTGCCATTAGTGGAGTTTGCCTACAACAACAGTTTCCAGTCTAGTATTGGTATGGCACCATTTGAGGCCTTGCATGGCCGACCATGTAGATCTCCTGTTTGTTGGGCCGAGATGGGTGATGCACCTCTGTTGGGTCCGGAGTTGGTGAGGGAAACGACGGAGAAAGTTAAGCTTATCCGTAAGAGGCTTGTTACAGCCCAGAGTCGTCAGAAATCTTATGCCGACCGTAGGAGGAGACCTTTGGTGTTTGAGGTGGGTGATCATGTCTTTCTAAAGATATCACCTAGACGGGGATTGATGAGGTTTGGGAAGAGCGCGAAGTTGTCCCTTCGGTTCATTGGTCCTTTGAGATCCTCGAGAGGATTGGCGAAGCTGCTTATCGTTTAGCTTTGCCACCGCAGTTGTCCGGAGTTCATGATGTGTTTCATGTGAGTATGCTTCGGAAGTATGAGCGGATCCATCACATGTGTTGGATTGGACTGATTTAGTGGTTGACGAGGATGTCTCGTATGAGGAGAGACCGATTCGAGTCTTGGATAGACGGGATCAAGTTTTGCGAGGCAAGACCATTCCTTTGGTAAAAGTTCTGTGGAAGCATCACGGGTGGAGGAAGCCACTTGGGAACGTGAGTTGGAAGTCCGCGAGAAATATCCGGACATGTTTATTGATTTGTAATCTTGTATTTAGATTTTTAATATTGTTGAACTTGAGAACTTTATATATGTCTTAAGTTGGAAAACATTGAGAATGTTTTGGTTTAATGGAACTTTTTGGAACTTGCCTCATAATGAAAGTTTAGTATAACTTTGAATATATTGTTGAATTAGAGCTCTATCATGAAATTGAATATGATTTTGATAACTGTTGAAATTGAAAGAAAGAAAAAAAAAATGCATAATATTGATGCATGTTGTGATATATGTTGTTTTATATACATATTGTGAGATGCCTCTTGATAAGAGATAAAATGACCGGTATTGGGTCAAGTTGTTCACTGTTATAATGTTCTATTGTTTGAATTTAAGAAAAACTTGTTTTCAAAAACTTGTGCTTAATTTCGGGGACGAAATTCTTTTAAGGGAGGGAGGTTATAGCGACCCCGGTCTTTTCCCATTTGGTTGTTGTACCCGGACTTATGTTCCGGAAAATTTAGTTGTTATTATATTGTCGTTGTTGTCCTTTAATTCCTTATTTTTGGGTATATAGGATATGTTGGGCAGGTTTTGTTACAGGTTGGTTAGGTCCAGAAACCAAGTGTTGCTGTTCAATTTTTGAGTTGGTCGCTCGAGCGAGGGTTTCGTCGCTCGAGCGAGGTTGTTGTTTGTGTCTGGTGGCTCGAGCCAGGAGTTCTTCGCTCGAGCGAGCGATTGCGTCTAGTATAGACCTGAGAGCAGTGTTTCTTCGCTAGAGCGAGCTTTCCTTCGCTCGAGCGAGCGAGCGTAGGTGTATGTTTCGAGTTCTTCGCTCGAGCGAGCAGTCCTTCGCTCGAGCGTGCTTCTGGGTTGCAGACCTGAAGCATCGAGTTTTTGGCTCGAGCGAGCTTTCTTCGCTCGAGCGAGGTTTTCTTGTGTCTGGTCGCTCGAGCGACCTAGTCTTCGCTCGAGCGAGCCTGTCCAGTTTAAATAGGCAGCAGTGGGAGTTTTTGAACAGTTTTTCATCCTCTTTTTGATTCCAACCCTAGGTCCGACTTCTCTCCCTCTCTCTCTTCTCAGGTTTAGTATATTTATAGTGTGTTTCTACCCTAGTTGCTTTAAAAAAGATAGTGTGAGTCGAGGGCTCCGTTTTAATCTGAGAGTTTGTGAATTTGGAGCACTTTGGATTTGGGTCTTCATCTCCGTCTTCTCCATTTGGGTTAATTTCTTCGAGGTAGGGATTTCCTACTCCAATGTATAAGTTTTGTTCTAAGCTTTGGTATTTTGATATGTTGGGGTATTTTGGAAATTTTGGGAAAAACCCTAGTTGTCTTAATAAATTGATTTGTATAATTAATTTAAGGAAAATTGGGGAAATTAGTTAAATTCATGAAATTGAGGAATTTATTGATTAAATGGGGTAGTTGGTTAATTTAAATCATCGCCTATTGAATTGTTGATTTATTTATTTCCAGTCTAGAAATAATGTTTTGGGCTATCGGTGGCGGATAGTCGTGATTGTTGTAGACATTGCATGTGGATTAGGGATAACTGAAACTAATCATATTGGTTAAGTCATTGTTTTGACTATTGAATTAATACAGAAAATTACATGTATTGATTGAGCATGCATTTACATATTGTGTGGGAGGAGATAGGGGATGTACTCCACGATTTAGGGGAAGATAGGGGATGGACCTCTAAACCGGATTTTGTTTGGGAGGAGATAGGGGATGGACTCCATTAGCATCACTTTTATGTGTGCTTATTGATATTGAAGTGTTCTTACATATTATTGATACAGCACTAAAATGTGTATCAATCTGGAAGTCTGAAGTGTTTTTGATATGAGCCTGAGTCTCATTTGTGTTGTCGTTATTGGCATTATTGTGAATATGATATATAGTTCACTGTTGTAAGTTTGGCCAGGTTCTGAGCCATGTTGAATAATTAATGGAAAGTGGAACTGATAATTGTGTTACCCATCTAATGAATGCTAATGCTTTATTCAATACTTATATATTGTTTAGTATATTTCTGCTGGGCTGTGGCTCACCCTATATGGGAATATCATTTTCAGGTTCAGGTGATAAGCTACCTCCAAGGACTTAGCTTGGAAGGATTTGGCTTTTGGATTTTGAAGACTATCTTTAGTTAGTTGTTTTTATTTGTTAGTACATGTAAACATTCAAGCCTAGGGCTTTACTTGTATTTGAGTTAGAACTCATATTTTTGTGTCCAAGTGTTGGCTTGGAAAGATGTAAGCCCGTAGGGCATTTAATTTGATGTTACATGTAATGCTTTTATTTAGTAATACTCTGATGAATGAATTAATGAATTGTTTTCTTTAAATATTGCATGCCAATGATATATATATAATGGGTTTATTTTGAGGGCGTTACAGATCTTGAGACCACCTCCGATGCCCGGTTTAGTGCTTTGGAGACTACTTCCCAGCGGATTGAGGCTTCTGTGGCCCAGTCTTCCTCCCAGCTAGCTCAGATTTTGGCCTTCCTTCAGATGCAGTCTTCACCCCCGGCTCCTTGACTTTGGCTCTTTTCTCTGGTGGTGTTTGTTTCTCTTTGTTTTGTTTCCTCCCGGCCAAAAAGGGGGAGTGGTACATATCTTTGTTGATTCTTGGTACAGTTTTTTGGTCGTACATATTTGGTACAGTTGTTTTCTGGTTATCCTTCATTGGTACCGTTGGATTTTTATCTGTTTTGGTTGGATGCTATTTTTGGATATATGTGTGTGGATGGATAATGTTTTGATTATGATGGCTTTATCTTTTGCTCTTTAATTCAGTTCCACATATTTTTGGTTGACTTGTGTTTGGTTGTTCTTTTTCAGGCTCATTGTACAAGTGCATGGTTGGTTGTGGTTGTTGCATATTGGTTCATAGTTGGCACATGATTTTAGACTAGTTTGGAAATGTTTTAGACCAGTTTGGAATCTTGTTTTAGTTCTTTTGTGCTTTTGTTAGGAAAACTGTTTTAGAATGGTTTTGTCTGGGATTTGACAAAGGGGGAGATTGTTAGGACCTTTTATTGTCAAAATCCATGGATTAAAACCAAGTTTGTATCGCATAAAGTTTTCCAGGTTTTCTCAATTTTGGTCGCTCCGCTCGAGCGGGGATTGCAAGTCCACAGCATCTCTGCACAGGCTGACAAAGTACTGGGTGGTGTGATTCCCCGCTCGAGCGGGGACATGGACGCTCGAGCGGGCAGCCTATATGAATCACAATTTATGAAGTCTCCGCTTAAGCGGGAAGACCCACGCTCGAGCGGACCGCGCGATCTCAGATTCTATAAATTCGCTTGTTGGGGTTGTTTTAGTATTACTTTTCCTAGATCTTGTTTAGGGTTTTCTAGGGTTTTGTTTGAAGTTTTCTTCTGAGATTTTTGATAGTTTTTCTTGATGTTCTTGAGAGAGTTCTAAACTTATGTATTGAGATTCATACATCAAGGAGGTTGATACTTTAAATTCAAGAGAATTCTCTTCGGTGGATTCCAAAGATTAAAACGTAGAATTCAAAAGGCGTTTGATTCTACGTAGTCGTTAATTCGACAAGTGAAGTTGTGGATTCAACTTCAGGATCAGTTCCGTGACGAAGGCGTGGTGAAAGAGTTACAGAAGATTCAGAGACAAATTGACTGTGTTGGGTAATTTGTGTGTTATCTTTGTAATCTTTCTTTCTTTAGTAGTGGATTGATTAGTGGCGGTTCGCCCGTGATTTTTGATTACAATTGAAGGTTCTTCAATTGTGGTTTTTCCACGTAAAAATCGTTTGTGTCGATTTATTGTTTATTCCGAAAAACAAACAATCTAAAATCACTCTCGTAAGTGCTTGTTGATTTTAGATTGAGTGTTTTTTGGGATTTGGAATATTTGAATCTTGATCTAATCACGAGTCACGTAGGATTTTCACTATAGAATTGATAATATTTCTTAAGTTATTAATGTATTATAATTTATTGAGCTTCACCACTTTTAAATCATTAGATTAAAAATTTGATATGAAAAACAATAATGTTGTATGAAACTTGAACAGCAAAGCTCACTCAAATGTATTAATGGAGACATATATAATAGAATATAGAGTATAAGCTCACAACAAAGCTCACTTAAATTACAGACCCTACCTTTCTGTAATTTGAATTTGTTAATGAAGTTAGAAAGTTAGAAGGTTGTTAACTGCTAAATTAACGAAGAAAGAAAGTTTGAAGAAAGTTAGAAAGTTAGAAAGTTAGAAGGTTGTCGCAGGAAAGTTAGAAGAAACACCATATGTTGTTAACTGCTAAATTACAGAGAGAAGGGAGAGAAGGTTGAGAAGCATTTGATTCCATGTGGGAAAAATATGAAACTTAGAGGAAATGAGTTATATTGGCATTCTGGAATTATTAGGAGTAATTTTAAACTTTATGACTTTAGAGATTTGAGTAAAAATTCAGGTAGTCCTCCAAAATTATAACTCATATACCCTTAGTTAGTTTGCTTTTATTTAATTTGTTCTTTATTACTTTCTAATTTTTCCTTGATACATTAAATTCATTTATAGAGTTCCAAAATACATTATTTTTGAGTTATAGATTGTTCATTTCACTGTTGGATATAGTTTGAAAGTTGAAAACATTTCAAACCCATTTCACTCTCCTTCACTACCCAAAACCCATTTCATCAACACTTTTCTCTCTCTTTCTTTGCCACAGTGGTTGTATTCAAACCGATTCATCATCATTGCTTCGGTGGTTCTTTGTTGCTTCATCGGCTCTTCGTTGATTCGGTGGTCGTCATCGTATTCAGGTAACACCTCTCTCTTCCCCTCAAGGTCTCAGTCTCCCCACTCTCACTCTCTTCATGTTTTTTAATCATTTATGGAAATTTTCTGAGTTGTTTTCTCTCATCTCATGAATAATCCGGTATACATACTGTTTAGCTGAGCAAACCTGGGCTTTTTCCTTAGAGGAAATGAGTTATATTGGCATTCTGGAATTATTAGGAGTAATTTTAAACTTTATGACTTTAGAGATTTGAGTAAAAATTCAGGTAGTCCTCCAAAATTATAACTCATATACCCTTAGTTAGTTTCCTTTTATTTAATTTGTTCTTTATTACTTTCTAATTTTTCCTTGATACATTAAATTCATGTATAGAGTTCCAAAATACATTACTTTTTGAGTTAAAAGTATAATATACTTCTCTTCCAGGTTTAAAGCTAAGTGATTAGATACGACTGACGCTTTGCTTAAAATACCTATAGAATGTAATCTAAATGTAGACCAAGACTAAGATTAGGTTAATTTCCAAACATGCTATTCCAAGTTTGGCCTTACAATGCTCAATTTGGGTCTAAAGTGCTTCTCTAATAGTTATATCTGATACTTGAGATTGCATAAAACTTTCTTCATAAGGTAACAACATAGATTTGAAATAAAAAGCCCCAATTTAGATTCAGTTTAAATGGGCTTCATTTTTTAAATGGGTGTTTATTTCAGTTTGAAATCTGACATGATTTTGATTTATGAAATGTTTGATTCTTTTATGGGAAATGGGTGCCAATTCATGAAATGGGTCCTAAATACTTTTGAGTTTCCTAAATACTGATTCTTTTTGTGTTTTTCTATTCTTTCGTTCTTTTTTTCTTTATTTGGGAGTGGGGATTGGTAAGTTGTGATAAAAAATAAATATAGTTTCAGCATTGCCTATTACTTTTTTAAGACCCTATAAACAATTGTCCCCTTACTGTATGTTGTTCATTTGTTGTTTTATCCATTAAATTTTATTGCATCAGCTTAGTCTTATAGTTTATTTAGTTTAAATCAAAATTTTGTTTTTGTTGTGGCAGGGGGTTGGCTGCTGCCCATGAGCTAACCAAATGGATTCAAAAGGGGGTTGATTTGATATTTTGCTTATGGTCATATATTGCTTAACAAATATTCCAAATTTATTTAAGGTTGGAAGCAAAATGAATCTGAATGGGTGTAGGTGAAGATTGAAGAAGATGATGGAGTGTTACATACACAAAACTGATGGGACTAAACTGATATAATAAATGGGTTTAGAGTTCCAAGAAGAAAGAGTTGAAAAAAATAAAACCCAAGAAAAATATGGATTGATTTTTGTAAATTAATGTTTTTATGAGTTTACTTTGTATCTGTATTGACAATGTGTTGTGTTTGTTGATAGTGTTTCCATTGGGTAGCCTATTATTATTGTGCAACAATGTTTGTGTTTAGTTTGATTTGGATGGTCTATGAAAAACCTTTTATTAGTGTGACAATGCATGTATTTGTTTTGAATTAGGTAGTCTCTTTTAATTTTCATATCTTTTCTGTATTTTATAGGTGGATGAAGACTAGAAGCAAATTGTAATATCGGCTCCCTTTTTACAGGTCTACATTATTTTAAGTTTTTTTCTTATCTCTCTAAAGATTTTGTATTTATTGTTGTGGGAGTTAAAATATTGCTAGAGATGTCTAAACTAAATGTGCACTTTGTGCATACTTTGTCTAAAATATTGAAAGAGTGGCAATCTCGAGTGAGCAACAAATTGTACATATTTTGTTCAATTTGTTTGAAAAGATATGATAATGTCTAGAAGTACATTTCTCTTTCATCTTTATCCTAAATAATATTCTAAGTGGCACAGTTGTCTTAGTAGTTTAAATGAATTTTAATGTGTACTATTTGGGTGTTGTTTTTATATTTTTTAAGGGTGACACTTTTGCTAAGTAAATTTTAAATTTTCTACTTTTTTTCCAAGAAAATATGTGATGTTCCTAAATACTTCTATCTAGATTTTATATTCTTAAGTAATTTTTTGAAATATGTCATGTGATGTTCTTTTTTTCTTTCTTTCTTTATTCTTCTTCTTCTCCTCTCATTTTTTATTTTACTTTCAGAGTGAGGATTGTAAGTTGTGATTAAAAAAAAAGAGGGTAAACTACAAACACACCCCTTAAGGTTTACTTAAATTATAAATTACCCCTGTGGTTCTAGAAATTACATTATATCCTCTAAGGTTTCTAATTTCATAACAAATAGGTCCTTTTATTGGTAAATCATCAAGTTAATTAACAGTTTTTAATAATGTTAAAATTTTATTTCAATTAATAATTTAAATAATTTTATTATTGTATAGGTGAATAGTTAGAAATTTCACTTTTTCAATTATTTTTGTTAAATAAAAAATTCTGACAGGAATGTATTTGTAATTTGACAATTTGTATTTTAATCAAACCTCAGGAGTGTATTTGTAATTTATCCAAAAAATTATACTTTCAGCTTTGCCAGTTATTTTGTAAGACTTATAAACAATGTTGAGATTGGCTCAATGAGGTCTAGAAAGAATTTGTAAAAGAAAAACAGTAAAGAAGTCTAGATTAACAGAATCCAGTTTTAAGCCAATTGGTTGTTCTTTTTTTTTCTTCAAATATTTGGTTTTGGAACTAAATTAATTCAGTAGACCATCTATGTTATTAGTTAGTCATCCTGGAGTAATAAGTGATGGCATAAACTTACTTTATGCTTGAAGTAGTTTAAACATACTTTATACTTTTAATTGGATGATTATGCATAATGGTACCTCATAAGTGAAGAAGAAGGTGGTTTCACTTTCAATCCTTAATGTTGGTGAAGTGCCCTCTTAAATGTTGTGGGCAAAATTCTTGGTGATTGATTTGGAGTATACAACATGTTATCAATCACCTAGAAAGTGAAAAGTATGTAATCCCTTTTTTTTTTTTTTTTTAGTAAGCAGGTCAATTGATTAGTTTGAGGCAAATGTGGTGTTGGGTATAAGGTGAGAAAAAGCCATGAATTTCATGTAATGACTTTTTGAAATGGTTTAGATTTTAGAAACCCATTGTCATGTAATGATTTTTTTAAATGGGTTAGATTTAAATGTGTTTATGAATGGTTTTGATTCCAAAAATATTAAAATGATAAATGAACCAGCACAATTATTAAAATGGGTTTTTGAATGGGTTCTAAAATCAATTTTCATGTATTGAATTTCGGAAACTTATCTTTATTTTGTTTAATTTAGTTCCCCTATGTAACTATTTTGTTTATATCATTTGGAGTATTATGTGTTTCTCATTCTCTTTTTAACTGTTCTGTTTCTCTACTTAATTATGTTTAATTCAGTTTCATTCTCTCTCTTTTGTTTTTCAATTGTGGTAAGTATCTTTTATAAGTATTTGGTTGTAATCTTTGCTTAAAAAATAGTACACTTAATTTTATTTAATGAACTTTGGGTTTAATTTTAGTTAGATTTGCCCATTAATATTGATTTCAAATTTGATTATTTTTTTGTTGCCTACTAATTGTTATACATAATGCTTCAACTAGAAAATGAGTTATGTATTATCACAGGGATGGAAACTCAAAGGAGCATGATCATCCAAAAATAGATACTTCACACAAGGTAAGCTTTAATTGTTTAAAATTTTAATTTTGTTTGGTTTTATAGCCTTCAAAAATTCTTCTTCCTTATAATAACAAGACTCTCTAAGTCTTAATAAAGAAAATTATTCGCTCCCCTTACAAAATTTGAGTTTAATTTTATTTGGAGGTTTGTATGATTTATCGACATTCTCAATTGATCTATCTATACTATTATTTGCTTTTCTATTCATTTGTTTACTTTAGTAATGCATACATATGTCTATTCTCACTTCGCCATTGAATGACATAATTCAATTGACCATAATAGTTATGCTCAATTCTTCTTAATTCATAACTATTGATTTTCCTATTTCTCATATGTATTTTGATACGAGTTTTCATGTTACAGTTTCTTTTAATGCAATTATTCTTCATTACAATTTCTTCCGATTTCTCATATGCATTTTGATGTGATTTTTCATAGCTATTGGTTTTTTTAAGCGAATTTAAGCGAGTGATTTTGTTGCAGATCATTGATCCATATTAGAAACATTGGATTACGTTGCTTCTACCGGTGTGTCGTTGGTTGGCTCTCTCATGTTAAATTATTTATTTTCGGATTAGCTAGAGTGATTCTTTTGTATCAAAATGTTCACTAACCTGCATTTGAAGGAATTTAAACCTGATAAAGCAAAAGGTTTACCAGTTATGATACTAATTCAATAACATTCTTTTAATGAAAGTTCTCCCATTCTAACTTGCTATAGTGTATAGATGTGTCATTTTGACGTGGATAAAAATCTAAAATTTGCTATTTGGACTTTAAATGTAGCAAATATTTCTAGATTCTTTGTATATGCTACATTCAAATATATAATTCATTTTTTGGACTTTCATTTTGAAATTTATAAATGCTTTCGCTTATTCAATATGTAGAAGCAATTTCAGTTTCTTATATGTGAAGTTTTAAGTCGGAATGATATTACCATTTTGAATTTGATTTATTACCATTGAGTTTCGTAGCACGTGATACTAAAAAAATTATTGACAGTGCCTTCAGGCACGGGTCATCCCTAGTACATATACGTATCACGACTAAATATTTTGATCGTGAATTAATTAAAAAGAAAAGTTAGGAGTGATGAAATTTTTTTTATAAAAAAATTATGAAAAGATTTATTATTTTTGGATTATATTGATTATGTATGATATTTTATTTTAAGTGTAATTCGAATACAAGTTTTTATGATTATTTTCATGAAAGGTTTTTCATGATATCTATCATTACTGTAATTTATAAATCTTTTCAAAATTTAAAAAGTTCCTCCAAATATTTTATTTATTTGGTGACTAAGGAGTTGTTTGGGGTGTCCTAAATAATGCACTTTTTGTCTTTTTAAACTAAAAAGTTGAGGGAAAAAATATGAATGTTTAAGTTAACTTTTTGACTTTTTATGAAAAAATGTGTATTAAAAAATTGTATAAATAAGTGTATAGGGAAAGTTATAGATGGAATAGCTCGTACCGAGAAAGCATGAGGGGCAGCGCTGCAAGGTATAGTGTAGGAGATTGATTCTCTCCTTTTCGGGCATAAATTAGACGGTGTTGTTCGGCTCATGGGTGCCTACCAAGTGTCCCGTTTTACTAATCGGAATCGTTCAATATGTAGAAATTGTCAAGTACTATATGCTTATCAAAAATCACATTGATTGGATATCGATAACTATCTGATCGTGTTAGTTTTTTTTGTTAATTGTTAACTATAACACCATCCAATTTTATACAAAATCGATTTGATCATATAGTTAGAAATATCCGATAGATGTGATTTTTTACAGGCATATAGTACTAAATGATTTCTACATATTGAACGATTCAGATTATTAAAAAGAGACCCATAGTGAGCCCCCATGGACCCAACGTTACCATCTAATTTAGTGAATATTTGATTATAATTTTTTTTTCTCCGGTCATTGACTCCACCATCACGTCAGTGACTCCACTATAACACCTTTTTTTTTTTTTTTTGATTTGTATTAATATTTGTATATTATTTTTTAAATTTTTTTGGTAAATAGTGATAACTTTTTTACTTTTTAGTTACCTTTTTGACTTTTGAATTTTTCAAGAGTTGCCAAACCAGCCCTAAATATATTTTTTGGTCGCTGAAAATAAATTTTTTACGACCAAAGTTTGGTCACCAAAGATCAAAAATAATTTTTTGCCTTCCGCCTATATTTTTAGCGACAAATATTTTAAATTGGTCGCAAAAAAAATCACTTTTTTGCAACGAAATTACTTTAGTCGATAATAGTATCAACTTTTAGCTACGCTTTTTTTTTTGGTCGGCAAATGTCATTGTTTTGTGACTAAAATTTTTTTAATCGGCAAAAATGATCGGTAAATGTGTAATTTCTTGTAGTGAATACAAAAATGATTTAGGTGAAGCCTATTAGATTGCTAATCTAATCCCATCACTTGTGGACAAAAATAAAAATTTAGAAAAAGTTTAGAATAATTATGCTAACTTTCCTCTTAGTTAAAGTCTAAAACATCAGAAATTAAAGTAAATGGTGCATACACACAACGATAAACTTTGATTGGGCTTCTATCAAGTTTCATTTGAAATTGAGAGAACTTGAGAAATTGGTGAGGCCCACCACGAATCTCATTTTGATGATCTGAATCATTCATTTCATAGACATTCTGTGTATATCATCTGTAGAAAAAATTAAATTGATCCAATAATTATAATCTTTTTCATTTTATGGTGTTTCTTGTTCCGTAAAAAGTTAAGGGTTCATTTGATAACTAACTTAAAATATCACATTTGTTTTTTAAATTTTTTTGTATTTAATGATTTTTTAAACATTTATTTTCAAAAAAATTTACTTTTTCTATCAATCTAGTATAGAAAAATCTAAAATAAATAATATTAAAAAAAAAAGAGGTTCCCTATAAACCCCAAAACAAGAAAGTCAAAAAGTCAAATTGTGTTCTACTTTTGAGTAATACTAGGTATCATGAAAAAAATATCATGAAAATTATCATGAAAGATTTTTCACCATTAGATTGCACATACAAGAAAACACTACACACTAATTAAGGGATGAAAAACTTTAATGAAATATTTCATGATATTTTTTTTCATGATCTTTAGTATTATTCTTTACTTTTTATTTTATTTGCTTTCTTTTAGTGAATATATTTTTAAAATTTTTAATTTTTATTTGTACCTTTTTTATTCATCTAGTTGAGTAGAACCTAAAATCTTGATACTTTTCAAATAATTTTTTAAATAAAATTCACAAAAAATGAAATAAAAAATGAGCAAAGAAGTTACAAAAAAATCAATCCCTAAGTTAGCTACGCAAGGTACGGGGTATAAATTTTGACTTTTAAAGAATTAGTCTATAGGCTGAATTTTTAAGGTGACAACAACAAATTATTTTCTCGAAACAATAATAATATTCATTGCATGGATTTTGTATTTACAATTTTGTTTTAATAAAACTAATTTTTTTAGATAAAATTTTTCTAATAAGATTCATGTCGGATATAAAATTTGTGAAAAAAATAAAACTACTAAATTAAAGGTTAATGTCTCACAAAGTAACCAAATTTGAATACCTATACTCTTATTTAAGTTTTATATTATGGTTGTCATGAACAAAATGAACATCCTTCACATATTTTTGCAATTAAAAATTAATAAATAAATAAGATCTAGAAAACTTAAAATTGCTCTGCATTTGTTGGTCTACAAAGCTAGACTTCTTAGAATTCACAAGTTTATCGAGCCAAACTTATATTTATTGCACTCATCTCTATTGCTAAATGAGTTTGAACACATTTATTTATTAAATGGAGTAATGATAGAGGCTCTAAAAAATTCTACCAACGTTTCTACCAAATGTCTCACATGGGTGTGAGATCCACATGTGGGTTCCACGCCTATGTGAGACATTTGGTAGAATTTTTGGGTCTCTAGTATTTTTGTACTAAACGAGCTAAGTAAATAAACTTTTAACAAGTCAATTTTGGACCTAAACAAACTTTAAATTTCTAGTACTGAAAACCGAAAAATTATTGGCTGGTCCTAGGACACCACATAGCCATGTCTTACATCAATCACAATTCGTCATGTTCTATCATGTTCCTCAATTATCCAATACAAATTCATGAATCTCACATTCTCTATTAATTATAACATCATTAGGGCACCACGTAATGGTTCCCAAGACCAACCAATAACTTCTCTTTAAAACCAGTCTAATGATCTTGACTTAACTATAACTAAATTCCCTTTTTTAGTCAAGAGATTACACATTTAATGCCCCAACATAAATTAAAATCACATGAAAATCCCATCAACTCCTCACAAAAATTCTAAGGATCCGTCTGGGAACTTGACTATTTTAGTTGACTTTTTATTTTTTGACTATTTTAACCTGGTTAAAAAAATTCAGGATAATAGTTGATTTTTTTTTTTTTTTGTAGTTGATTTGATGGTTAAAAAATAAATAAAATGATTATGATTTGAATGTGATATTTTATCTTATTTAACTATTTTAGTCTATTTTGTCTTTATTAACTATTTTATCCAAATTTGGACTATTTTCGTAGTTGATTTTAATAAAATCCCAAACAACCCCCAGTATAAAATAAAATCCTAACTTTATAAGTAATTTCTCAATTAAAAGCTATGTGAATGATTCAAAAACATTTTTAATAAACTCAAATGACATTGTTCTGATGATATTATCGTTAGAAAATGGTTTTGTATTTTAACTTTTTTTCCTCTCAGATGGCGGGTTGGTAGTGCAACACGTTCATCTCCGTGTGGAGATGAACACCAAACTCATTGGGAATCCTGGCCCCTGCTAGTAGGATCATGGATGTAATTTATAGGCTTCATATAATTGTACTTGGCCCCTCTTTTTTTTTTTTTATGTATATTATATTTTGTAGAATCATTATAATTTTTTTGGTAGTGTTAATATAAATTATTATAATTATGTTACAAAGGGATGCAATACAATAAAAATTTTATTTTCAAATTATTATAGTTGTTGTATAACGAACTGTGGGGATATATTTTCAGAGATACCAACACGTGGCAAGGTGACGCCGACGTGTCGGCCGACGTGCCACGTGTCCTGGTGGTTGTGCCGAGGTGATCTCGGAGTTAGCCGAGGTTACCCCGGAGTTGCCGAGGTCATCTCCGAAGATATCGGAGTCTGAAACAAACGGATATAAGGATAAGACTCCGGTAGAGTTTATCCCTATATATCCGGGAGAATCCTAACAGAACGTGTTAGTGGCGTAGTGGGGACCCAACAGAACGTGTTAGTGGCGTAGTGGGGACGAGGAGACGGAAAACCTATAAAAGGGAGGCACCCCCGGGGGTCTAAGGTACGCAAATTGTAGTCTTGAACTATACTTAGAGAATTCGAGTTATCTTTTAGAGACATTGTGACTGACTTGATCGTCGGAGAGTCCCCCGGTGGAAGAACCACCGCCGGAGCCTTATCTTCCTGTGCAGGGTTACAAGTTGCCATCTATTCTGCTGGTGGTCTACGGCTGATTCACTAAGGAGGGCAGTGTGCACGGAAATCTACTCACACAATTTGGCGCCGTCTGTGGGAAGAAAGAAGAATAGATGGCCAGTAACTCGCAGAGGGAAAGGATTGGGAACGACACTCCTGTTGGGGGTGGAAGACCCGTCGACCCTAACACTAGAGAAGGAGACCACAACGAAGAAGTTCGTGATCAGAATCACGCAGAGAAAGACGTTGGCGAAGGTGGCGACGCATCAAAGAGAGCGGACAAGGGAAGGTACTATAACGAGGACGACCTTCAGATTTGGAAAGACAGATGTCTGAGGAGGGACGAAGAAGTAAAGGAGATGGCAAACAAGTTGGCAGACCTTCAGTCGGTCGTCAACTTCATGATGCAAAATAGCGTCATGCAGCCGCCCTACCCCCGCTGCAGGACACACCGATGCCAGCAGTAAACGCACAGAAAGAAATCCCCGCAGCACCTCGGCACGCGAAGAGTGGAAGGCACTCCCGCCGACCTTCCAGAGACGTCGGCAGAGAAGAGCCGAGAAGAGAAGAGTCCCGAGGGACATGTCGCGAGAAGGAAGCAGACCCCAAAGAACATCGGCAAGTTTCGGGGCGGTTGTTGTGCTTCGATGCATCCTGCGGGGAAGGATCAAAAAGGGGCCATCAGGAGGCCGAGAGTAGTGCGCCGAAAAGGATGAAGTCCGACGACAGCAGGGCTGCAGGGAGAAGTAAGGAAGACTTGAGGGATTATCTCAAGAGGAAGCGGGAGAATGCCGGAGCCGAAGTAACCTCCCCGCTTAAGCCGAGGACGCCATTCTCGGCGGAATTGGATAGATTCGTCGCGCCGAAAAGATTCAATATGCCGAGGTTCCAGATATATGATGGTAAGTCAGACCCTAACTTCCATGTTGGATTATTTTTGAATTCAATGGCACTATACAGTGGGAACGAGCCGTTGCTCTGCAAAGTCTTCCCTTCATCCTTCGGGGAGATCGCATCAGACTGGTTCCACAAACTACCGAAAGGAAGCGTGAAGAGCTGGGAAGGTCTGGCCGAGATGTTTGTGGCCAGGTTCATAACAAATAAACTGCAGCCATTGAGGGTGGATGCATTGATGGCTCTGAAGATCAGCAAAGACGAAAGCCTTAGGGCTTATGCAAAAAGGTACTACGAGGTGTTCAATCGTATACCTGAATGCAACCAGGAGGTGGCGGTCGTGTCTTTTAAGAACGGCCTGAAGGATGATTGTTCACTGCGGAAGTCTTTGGCAAAACACTGCCAAAGAGCATGGAAGAGCTCATGGCGAGAATTGAGAAGTATGCCAGAGCCGAGGAGGATACATCGGGGAGTAAGGAGACAAAGCAAGAAAAAGACCACGGCTCGCCGAAGCGAGGCCGAGGTAACAATGCACCCAACAAACAAGAGACAGAGTTGAGAGCCAAACAGGCAGTAACAACGGTGTTCCGAATTCCGGTCCAAAAAGTTCTTGACCAAATTCGGAATCAACCCTACTTCAGAGCGCCAGCAATGGCACCAGGAGAGTTTATGGGGAAGAATCTTGGTAGGCGTTGTGCTTACCACAACGAAGAAGGGCACCCAACTCAGGGTTGCAGAGCCCTTAAAGCACATTTGGAGGATCTTGTGAGGCAAGGCCATCTGAGAGACCTAGTGGATGAGGCCAAGACAAGAGAAGCACAGGCACGTTTGCCTCAAGCACCAGCAGCAGCCCCGCCTCCCCCAGCACAGCAACCACCTGTAGGCGGACCTCGGGTGGTTAATGTGATCCATTCAAGGGTGAGTGAAAACGACTTAAGGGGGGAGACACAGAGGGTCAAACACCTACAGCACGTCAACCAGGTAGGGCTGAAAAGACCTCGGGCTGAAGAATGCCAAGGCCCAGTGATAGCGTTCACAGAAGCCGACCTAGATATGGTCCAACACCCGCACAATGACGCTTTGGTAGTATCCCTCCAGGTCGGGGAATGCCAGGTGAAACGCATCTTGATTGATCAAGGTAGTTCCTGTGACATCATGTATGTCAGATGTTACAAGGAGTTAGGCCTGCACCCGGACGACATGCTGCATTCCAACAGCCCGATGGTCGGCTTCAATGGAACGCCGACATGGCCGTTAGGCGCAACACCTTGGAGGTGCAAGCTGGAACGAAAGGATCGAGACGGAGTTCATTGTGATTGACACTCCATCGCCTTACAACATTATACTGGGGAGGCCATGGTTGCACGCAATGGGGGCAGTTCCCTCAACATTGCATCAACTGCTACGATTCCCGACAGAACATGGGATTGAGGAAATAAGAGGAGATCAGCTGCAGGCGAAAAATTGCTCCATGGCAGCAATGAAGTTAACCTGCAGCATTCGAGAGCCAGAAAAGGCAGAAATTGAAGAAAAGGACATGAAGGTCCTGGATGATGTCGGCAAGGAGCCGGCCGAGAAAAGTGAGGAAGTACTGAAGAAAGTCCTCGTCCAGGAGGGCGATGAGGAACGCTACTTTCTTCTCGGCTCAGGATTGGCCGAAGAAGAAGAAAGAGAGCTGGAGACCTTTCTGAGAAGAAATATTGAGGTGTTCGCCTGGACACCTTATGAAATGCCAGGCATTGACCCCGAGGTCACATGTCACAGACTCAATGTTGACAGGTCGGCCAAACCTGTGATACAACGGGCCAGAAGACCGACGTGGGTACACGTCGAAGCAGTGGAGGAGGAGGTGGACAGACTCCTGGAGGCCAGGGCCATAAGAGAAGCCAATTATCCTACATGGCTGTCGAACACCGTGGTTGTGAAGAAGAAGAATGGTAAGTGGAGAGTCTGCGTAGATTTCACTAACTTGAACAAAGCATGCCCCAAGGACAGCTTCCCTCTGCCAAAGATTGACCAGCTAGTCGACGCCACGTCTGGCCACGGGAGGATGAGTTTCTTGGATGCTTACAGGGGGTATCACCAGATAGCCATGTACCCCCCAGACGAGGAGAAAACAGCGTTTATCACCCCAAAAGGTCTGTACTGTTACAGAGTTATGCCTTTTGGGCTGAAAAACGCAGGAGCAACTTACCAAAGGTTGGTAACCAAGATGTTCAAGCACTTGATTGGCCGAACAGTAGAGGTCTACATTGATGACATGGTCGTGAAGACCAAGGAAACAAAGGACCATCTTGCCGACCTGACAGAGGTCTTCGATATACTCAAAACATATCGGCTCCGACTCAATGCATCGAAGTGCGCTTTTGGAGTCGGATCCGGTAAGTTCTTGGGGTACCTAGTAACTAGAAGGGGAATCGAAGCCAGTCCAGATCAGATCAAGGCAATCTTGGAGATTCAGAGTCCAACCTCGGCGAAGCAGGTCCAAATGCTTACTGGAAGGGCCGCAGCCCTAAACAGATTCATAAGCCGAAGTTCGGACAAATGTAAGCCCTTTTTTAATCTGGTAAAAAAGGCCACAGATTTTTTATGGACAGAGGAATGCGAAGCCGCATTGGCCGACCTAAAGAAGTATCTTACCACGGCTCCAGTCCTCTCAACACCTGAACCTGGGGATGACCTGTTTTTGTACTTAGCAGTTTCAGAGCAGGCAGTGAGTGCTGTGATAGTCCGAGAAGAGAAGGGAGAACAGAAAGCTGTATACTACGTGAGTAAAACCTTGGCCGACGCAGAAACAAGGTATTTACCACTGGAGAAGTTAATGCTGGCCTTGGTAATGGCCTCAAAGAAGTTAAACCACTACTTTCAGGCCCACAAGATTGTGGTACTAACAGAGCACCCGCTGAAATCCTTGTTGCAACAAGGAGACTTGACTGGAAGAATAGCAAGATGGGCCGTAGCCTTGGGCCAATATGACCTGGAGTTTAGGCCGAGAACAGCAATTAAGGGCCAAGTCTTGGCCGACTTTGTGGCCGAGTTCTCACCAGAACACATCGAACATCAAGCTCCGTTGAGCCGAGATGAACGATGCCTAAATAAGGAGGGAGAAGTCCAGCCAAGGGCTAAAGACACAAGGAAGCAAAAACTCAGGCCCTGCAGCATTTACATCGGCGACTCCTTTCAACTGTTTGTTGATGGGAGCTCAAACCGGCAGGGGGCAGGGGCAGGAATAGTGTTGATATCACCCGATGGTGAAATATTGGAGCAGTCCATACGACTAGGCTTCAAAGCCTCGAACAATGAGGCGGAGTATGAAGCGTTGATTGCTGGACTGAAGCTGGCAGTAGCAGCAGAAGCAGATGAAGTAATAATCTTTTGTGATTCACAACTGATAGTGAATCAGTCTACGGGAGAGTTTGCAACCAGAGACGAAAGGATGTCGGTGTATGCAAAAGAGGTCATCAGACTAGCAGCCTTGTTTCAGAACTGCCGACTGCTCCAAGTAAGCCGAGATGATAACAGCCACGCCGATGCGTTGGCTAACCTGGCGAGTTCAATGCGAACAGGAAAGACAAGGACAATTATGATTGACTACATGTCGGGCCCGAGCATAGAACCACAGAACACAGAGCAGGAGGCAATGTGTGTGGACATGGGGCCAAGCTGGATGGATGCGATCGTTGCATTCCTGAAGGAAGGAACACTGCCTGAAGACCGGAAGGAGGCACACAAAGTCAGAATGAAGTCGGCAAGATTCAGCCTGACTGCTGAAGGACATCTTTACAGAAGGTCCTTCACTGGACCTCTCTTAAGGTGTGTACACCCTCTTCAGGTTGAAGACTTTTTATTTGAGATTCATGAAGGAGTTTGTGGAAGCCACACAGGGGGCAGATCATTAGCTCACAGGGCCATTACCCAGGGGTATTGGTGGCCCTATATGCAAAAAGACGCAGAGGCTTATGTGAAGAAGTGTGAACAATGTCAGAGGTTTGCACCCTTGATACATCAGCCAGCTGCCGACCTGAATCCGGTTTCAAGCCCTTGGCCGTTTGCCCAATGGGGCATGGATCTCGTTGGAAAACTACCCCAGGCAACTGGGCAGCGGAAGTACCTGCTGGTAGCAACGGACTACTTCACTAAGTGGATAGAAGCAGAGCCCCTTGCTAAAATCCGAGATGTGGATGTGAAGAACTTCATCTGGAGAAACATCATCACCAGATTTGGGATTCCAAGAGCAATAGTTGCTGACAACGGAACACAGTTTGACAGCAAACTTATCAAGAATTTTTGTGCAAAGTTCAAGATCAAGAATTACTTTTCAACGCCGAGTTTTCCCCAAAGTAATGGGCAAGCCGAGGCATCCAACAAAGTAATTCTGGACGGGATAAAGAAGAGGCTGCAGGCAGCTAAAGGAAAGTGGGTAGACGAATTGCCCAATGTTCTTTGGGCATATCGCACTACGCCGAGGAGATCAACAGGGGAATCCCCCTTCGCCATGACATATGGCACAGAGGCAGTCATTCCATTGGAGATCGGCATCCCAGGGATCAGAACTCAAGGAGTTGAAAACGGGACTAATGATGTGCTCTTAGCCCGAGATCTTGATCTACTAGAAGAAAGAAGAGAGAAAGCTACAGTCCAGCTTGCAGCATACCAGCAACAGCTTGCCAAAGCTTACAACAGGAAAGTTAATCCAAGGGATTTTCAAGTCAACGACTTAGTCCTGAGAAAAGTCGTCGGCAATAAGAAGGATCCCAAGGATGGCAAGCTTGGCCCAAACTGGGAAGGACCCTACAGAATTACCTCGGTGTTGGGGAGCGGGGCTTATCGGCTAGAAGATAATGAGGGGAACGCATTGCCTAGACCTTGGAACACCTGTAACTTAAAGTTTTTTTATCATTAGATGTTTTTTGATTTTTTGCCGATGTGCTCAATAAAATCTCAGCTTGATTTTCCAGAACTTATGTAACTTTGCATGATGTTGCTTTTGTTGTTTCTTCCGAATAATGAGAACCCAAGTGGAACTTAGGTTCACATTGGGGGCAGAGGGCAGACAGTAATGCTTAGCCGAAGTTAAGCCGAGATAAATCGCTTAACCGAAGTTAGGCCGAGATAAATTCCTTAACACTTGTTGAAATTTGTAGCAATTTACAAGTTGTTAAGCTGAGATAAATTCCTTAACACTTGTTGAAATTTGTAGCAATTTACAAGTTGTTAAGCTGAGAAAATTCCTTAACACTTGTTGAAATTTGTAGCAATTTACAAGTTAAAGTTAAGCCGAGATAAATTCCTTAACACTTGTTGAAATTTGTAGCAATTTACAAGTTGTTAAGCTGAGATAAATTCCTTAACACTTGTTGAAATTTGTAGCAATTTACAAGTTAAAGTTAAGCTAATATATTGTTTTAAACCCTTGTTGAAATTTGTAGCGATTTAAAACGATTTGCAAGTATGGCAGACTAAGATCATTGTGCAAACACTTGTCGGAACTAAAGATTGCAGGACAGTATCTTGCCGATGTAAAATTTGAAGTTATCATACCTGAGGTATGTAACCCCGAGAAGATTATGCAAAGGAAGAACCATGTGAATCATGCAAGATATTCTAAGTGCAGAACCATACAGAAGCAATGAAGAAGAATGAACAAACATTCAAAGAAGAACAAATTGCAGTTGTATATAAAGGAGGCACAATGGCCTAGCAGAAGTCAATTGTTTACAAGCAACAAATGGCACATCGGCCATTAAAAAGAGCTTACATTGTTCAGAAATCCAAGCAAAAGTACAAAATAAAAGAAGAGAAAATACATCAAAGTTGTGTTTCCTTAAGTCTCAGGGGCAATCTCAGTTTGGACCTCAGTAGTTTCTTGCGAAACTACTTCGGCAGCCTTCTCCGCGGCCACTTCGGCGTCGATCTTCGCAATAGTCTCATCAAGGCTTTTCTCAGTTGGAGGAACGTCGGATAGTGTCTGCTCGGGAGCAGTCTCCTTGGCAACCAATTCATCCTCCTCTTGGGTCAAGTCCAGGACTTGATCACCCTGAGGAGGTGACTTGGCCCCAGTGGCATCCTTGGGCTTCCTGACAAGGGCTTCATCATCTTCGGCTCCTTCTTCTTCAACCTCGGCCTCAGATTCAGCTTCTTCTTCAGCTTGGGCTGGAGGAGGAAATGGCATAGGAATGGCTTCAGCCTTGCGCCAAGGCGAATCAGCAGGAAGGTCAAGTTTTTTGACTAAGGACATCCAGCCAAAAGACACGCCCTTGTTATACGCCTCCTTCACTTGCTTTTCGTAAGCAACTGTGACATCAGCCATGCCTTGGGCATAAGCCTCCTCATCAGCAGCTTTAATCTCGGCCTCCTTAGTGGCCAGGGCATCTTCCAGCTCCTTCTCTGCCTGGGCAGCCTTCGCCTGAGCTTCTTTCTTTTCGGCCTCGGCAACGTTTTTGATGGCCTCAGCAGCCTCGGCCTTCTCGTCAGCTTCCTGCTTAGCCTGAGTCGCAGACTCAGCTTGATCTTCTAGTGTCTTCATTTTTTTTTGAAGATTATTTGTGTTTCTGAAGGGCTGCAAACTCCTTCTTCATATCGGCCAACTCCTTCCTCGCCTCATAGGACTGCATGGAGAAGGAGTGGGCATGCTGGATGGCCTGAAAAAATACAAGGCAGCAGTTATTACGACAAGTGCAAAACTTTACAAGTATAAAGAAAATTGCAGGAAGACAAGTTATCAAGTTCAAACTTACTTGAACAGAATGCTGCAGCATAAGAGCGAAATTCTCATATTGGCTCATCTGGGCATTTCGCTCAAGATCACCCTCTAGAAGAACTGCCATGCTAAGTGCCACGCCGACGTTGATATCGTCGGCGCTTTCATCTGCATAGACAGGCCTGTCTTCAAGGGTGATCTTGGGCTCCCAAGGAACTTTTGGGGCCTTTGATCCTGAGGTCGTCCCAGTGGCCGATTTTTGTTTCTTTGATGAAGTAGATCCAGAGGGTTGTGCCCCAGCCGATCTCTTTGTAGGCACGGAGGTGGTCTTCCTGGTCTCGGCCAATTTTGAAATTGGCACAGCATCTTCAGCGTCGGCCTCAACAGCCTTAGACTTCGGCTGGGCCTTCTTTACTCTTGTGGGTTTTGGAGGGGGCACTGTTTGAGCTGGTACAGCATCGGCATCAGTTGGCAGATTGCTAACCAGATCCTTGGGAATGGGCCTTTGGCGGACCATCTCGGCTGTTTTTACTAGGCGACGCCGACGCTTCCTTTCTGGAGTTGGTACCAAATTTTGGGCAGAGGTTGATGAAAGGTTGGCTGGGTCAGATGTTGATCCTTGGTCAGCCCGAGATGATGACGCAGTAGTAGCAGTGGAAGAAGGGCGGTTCTTCCTCTTTCCTCCTGGAACGTCGGCCAAAGTAGACCTGTAGGAGGGAACGAAGTTCAACACCAGAGGAGCCCTGCGCTTCTCAAGTGGCAGGTCCAGGAGCTTCTTGAGGTCTTTCCCGAGAAAATAGGACTGGCGAAAGCCCTTGGGTGGCTGGCGAACGTCTGCAAAGAGAAAAGAACATAGCATCAGCAACAGACAAGATTTTGCAGACTTACAAAAAAAAGAACTAAGTTATTGACGTCGGCCTCTTACCCTTGCCCTCTTTAATTGTTCGGGGAAGAGGGTAGAGATGGACTTCTTCTTCTGGGCCAAATTCCCAATTTCCAGAAGCAATGAGATAGTCATCTCCAGCCCCTTTGTTGGAGTCTGGAAGGTCGGCTACGATCTTATACTGGGTAGACCTCGGCTTAAGGTAGTATACAAAGCCTTTTTCCTTTAGGTCGAGGGCACACATAGTGTAACAGAATTGGATGTCTGCAAGAGTGATCCTAACACTCTCCTGCCGAGCTAAGGCTATTATACCATTAAGCGTTCTAAATGCGTTAATGGTGAGTTGCATAGGGTTGAGGGTATAGTAATGGAGGACTTCGCGAAAAAGGGGGTTTAGAGGGAACCGAAGTCCACACTGGATGAAGGCTACAACAGGAAAAGGCATGGTGTCATCCTCGGGCATAATAGAGTCGTTCTCCCCAGCTAGTCTAAGATGGACATCCTCTGGGATGGAGAATTCTTGCCTAAAAAATTCTAGTTTGGTTGGGGTGTTAACCCTATTTCTCCACACACCCATTGTTTTGGTGTACAAGTACTTGACTAAAGAAACAGAGTACTCCGACAGGGTTCTTGTGACCTCGGCTTAGACCTAGGTGTATACTGGTGAAGTGGGTTTCAGTTTTTCCTAAAAATTGAAAGTTCTATCAGCAAATCCCAAACCTTAAAGCTACGAAGATAAAAAACGAAAGCACAGATCTGGAAGAAATACAACAAAGCAGAAAACAAAAAGAAGTCTCAGATTCAAGAATACGAAAGAGTAGAAGACCAAGAACAGAGGAAAAACAGTGCAGATGTTCACGTGTAAAATCAAGAAATGATTCGCAAAATTGATAACAAGCAGAGCAGTAATGGCAAGAAATTCTAGAAGCAATCGAAGAACTGTGAAAGCAAAGGGAACGGTGGCTTACCAGAACAATGGAGCCGAAATGAGCTTCGCCGAGGACAGACAACGGAAGCAACAGTAGCACAAGCTTCGCAAGAATGGCGGATGAAAGACGAGTTGAGGAAGTTGCAGAGTTGAGAGCTTCGAGTAATGGCAGAAAAAGCTTTAGAGAGAGAGGAAGCTGGGAAATCGATTGCAAAAGTGAAAAGAAGAAGAGAGAGGCAAGAGTTTTGTTAGAAAACTCAAAACGGCGGCAAAAGGAAGCATTTAGTGCGCCTGGGTTAACGCAGGCGTCAGACGGCGCTAGCAGAGAAAAGATTTTTTTTCAGGCGCGTCGAAGGTACGGGCCAATGAGAATGAAACGCGTCAGTGAAACGGTTGAGGATTGATGCATGACAGCTCATGCGCGTGGGAGAGTTTGTTTGGGATTCAACTCTGATGAAAAGACATCGACTGAATGAAAGGAACTCGGCTAGATTGTTCTTACGCCGACGTGATGGAAAGAAGAACATAATAGGTCCCATCACCTCAGAATGCCGAGGTAATAGGACCTAGGGGGCAGTTGTGGGGATATATTTTCAGAGATACCAACACGTGGCAAGGTGACGCCGACGTGTCGGCCGACGTGCCACGTGTCCTGGTGGTTGTGCCGAGGTGATCTCGGAGTTAGCCGAGGTTACCCCGGAGTTGCCGAGGTCATCTCCGAAGATATCGGAGTCTGAAACAAACGGATATAAGGATAAGACTCCGGTAGAGTTTATCCCTATATATCCGGGAGAATCCTAACAGAACGTGTTAGTGGCGTAGTGGGGACCCAAACAGAACGTGTTAGTGGCGTAGTGGGGACGAGGAGACGGAAAACCTATAAAAGGGAGGCACCCCCGGCGGGTCTAAGGTACGCAAATTGTAGTCTTGAACTATACTTAGAGAATTCGAGTTATCTTTTAGAGACATTGTGACTGACTTGATCGTCGGAGAGTCCCCGGGTGGAAGAACCACCGCCGGAGCCTTATCTTCCTGTGCAGGGTTACAAGTTGCCATCTATTCTGCTGGTGGTCTACGGCTGATTCACTAAGGAGGGCAGTGTGCACGGAAATCTACTCACACACGAACTATTCTAATTATGTTATGAATATTAAATTATTGCATACAATTATTGTGAAAAAAGTTATTTAATTATTATGATATTGTTACCGATTATTGTAGTGTAGTTTTGAAAGGGCATATTGTATGCATTTTTAAGAGTGTATACCATAGTTTCTACTTGTTTTATTTCTTCCAAAAAAAAAAAAAAAAAAACCAAGTATTTTCCTTTTTCATTTATTAGTATGTGATAATTTCAAAATTCTTTGTACACAATATATATATATATATATAAAGTTTCAAGGAGTTGATAATTGGTTGATCAAGCATGGAGAATTGACAGTTCAAAAAAATATAAAAAAAAAAAGCACGGAGAATTGAGAATAGTGAACGCGGTTTGTGGATTCAATGGTGTTTACTCATTTATGGGGCTTGTTTTGAGTCAAATCTAGATCGCTCTTGTGGCTTTTTCCCAGTTGGATTTTTACATAAAAAATTGCAAATGTCTTCTAATTGGGAATTGAAGTAAACAAAATTATATATATATATAGGCGAATCAATCAGATTTTTCATCTACGTTCTTTAGAATGCAAATGGAAGATCTGCACATTAAAATCCATTTTCAGAAGAACAACTTGACTGATTCAAATAGAACTAAACCGCTTTTATGAAGAAATTAGGTAGTCTTCAACAAAATAGTGTTTGCATGTAGAGAGAAATTGCAGTTCTGGTAATATAGTCTGCACGACATGCTCGGCGTAAACCTTTTAAAATAATTGGGGAACACCTGGAGATATTCGTTTTGGAAAATGATTGAAAAATGATATATAACATCTCGTTTAGGAACATGTTATTTTACTAATTTTTTGATTAAAATATGAGATAAAAAAAATTAATATGTTTAGGATAACTTTTTTATTTTTTTACGAAAAAATGTGCAAAAAATAGAGAGAAAATTGAATCTTTGACTTTTTGGTATAGATTATTCGCTTTTTGGTTTTTTTAGCCTTTGTTTGGGAAGAGTTAAAATATCATGACTTTTTAGATCTTTGGCTATTTTAGCCTCATTTGGTTTTTGTTTTTGACTTTTTTGATTTTTTGTGAAAAAAAAAAAAAAGGTAATGATTATTGTGGGGAGGTAGGTTTGGAAATACTCTAGGATCCTGAAGCACGTCCTTGATCCTCTGATTGTCACCTGAAAAAGGGAATAACACTTCGGTCGGGGGTGCCAGAATTAGCACTCCGACGGACAAGTTAGTGTAAGTCTATTGTTTGCTTGAGGCTTAAGTTTTTTGGATATGTTCTCACATACATTTCTTCGGTTGATACTCCTCTATTTATATACCTTTTAGGCCCCAAGGTCGGGCCACTCTTAATCCATCGTGTAATTGTTTATTCGGCCCTTTTTGTCGTATGCTAATTCACTACGCCAAAATTGGGCTTTAGCGGCGGTTTTTTACCGCCGTTAAAGGCTGTAAAACCGCCGTTAAAGCCTTTAACGGCGGTATTAACGGCGGTTTCGTTACCGCCGTTTATGCGCGTGTCGAAAAAAATGAAACCGTCGTAAAAAGGTAAATTACCGTCGTTAAAAGTCGACCAAAAACGGAGGTTTTTTACCGCCGTAAATAGGTTCAAATTTTTCAAAAAATAATTCTTTCTTCTGGCACTCCCCAAGTTTTGAACCCAAGACCTCTCATCCACCCACACCAACCACTCTGCCACAGCCACTCTTCATGAAATATATTCCCTAAATAAATATTTAAACATTACTTTTACTTTATTGTAGATGATTTCGCCGGAACTCGCCGGAGTTTCGCCGGAGCTCCGCCGGCAAAGATCGCCGTCATTAACGGCGGTAATGGTTGGGCATTAGCGGCGGTTTTGTTACCGCCGTTAAAAGTGGGCATTAACGGCGGTTTCGTTACCACCGTTAAAAGTGGGTTTCATTACCGTCGTTAAAGACACTTTTAGTGGCGGTTTTTTTAACGGCGGTTTTCGTTACCGCCGTTAAAAAAACCGCCGTTAATGCCCTGTTTTGGGTAGTGATTCTCACTCGGCTTTTTGTTCAACTGGTTCTATAGTCGAATATAATATATGTATCCCGATTTTCCAAGTGTACCCCGCATCTCCACCATTACCATTATTCGGCTCCCACAATTGCACCCAAACATCCCACTAACACCAGTTAGTCGGGGTGTTTGGTTTCGGACTTGAAAAGTTAACAAAAATTCGACGGTTAACCTCATTCCAACGTAAGTGTCAGAACGCATACGCTTTTTGGGCATCATTACGATTTCTCGCCCCTTCGTACGCTTCCTTCATTTAATGCGATTTAAAACTTTGTCCCTTCGAATGTATGTTTTTAAATACTCAAAGTTTTCTATTCGCCTCTCAGTATAACACCTTCATTTCGCGACCTCTGCAACTTCCTCCCGTTTCTCATTGTCTTCTCCGCTTCTTGTAAGTTCTCTTTTCCTCCGTTTTGAATCTCATTTCCTTGTTTGTTTTTAGTTTAGCATACTCCCTAAACTGGCTAGGATGGCCAAACATTTGAAAGCCCTTCTTTCTGTGGATCGAGTTACCAGTTTTTGATGCCATTTTTCCATTCCTGACGACGTCCACCTGTCACTCATAGCAGAGAGTACACTTGATATGGAGAGAATTGATGAGAGTACAATCATCTTTCCTCTCCTATCAATTGCTGAGGGCAGAGTCTGTTTCCCTCTTCATCCATTTCTAAGGACCGTCCTTTGCCACTAGGGTTTAATCTCTTCCCAACCTAATGTAAATTTTTACCGAATCATAATGGAAATTGTAAAGTTGAACCATCGCCTTAGGATCAATCTTGGTATCCCTGCTATGCGGCATTGCTATGCCTTGGCCAAATTTTCTGGCCGGCAGGGGCGCTACTTTCTCAGGGCTAAGGACACCGACCATCATTTGGTGACTATGCTTTCCAGCTCTGGCAAGCAAGTTGACGATATTATGGTCGTTGTCCAAGGCAACTGGGAATCCGACGAGGGCGAAGATCACCTAAATCTGTGCCTAGAAGAAAAGGCGAACCAGGTGGCCGTAAAGCTTCTTACATGTATTTGATATATATTTAATCGGCTTTCCTTTCGTGTACTTACCGCTTTATTTATGCAGGAAACGATTTGAAGAAAGTTCTTGTTTCGGCCGACGACGCTGTGCTTGCTGAAATCAAAACCGTACTCCAGTTTTTCGGCCATCCAAACCTCCAGAAGCAAGGGAGGGCGGCTCATATACTTCTCAGATACGAGCCGACTTACGAAACATTTTCGGCCGCAGACAATATTCCGATTTCGAGAGGCAAACAGCAGCTCACAGCTCTTATCTTCCCTAACTTCAAAAACCTCAGGCAGATTGGCTTGGAAGCTTCTGACTCGGAGCAGACAGAAGAACCAATAGCTAAGGAAGTCAACGAACAACCTAATCAGTCCACTTCGGAAGCCGAAGTTGACGAGGCTCTGAACTTGGCTTTTGAAGAAGCCGGCCTTAATCAATCCAACCCTCCATCTACTTCAAGCTGAGGGGACGTCTCATTTGAAGACATTTTTACCGACATAGGGGACCTTCCCAGCACGTACCCTGACAACATGGCTGGGGAGTCGCTAACGCAGATGGCCAGGAGGAAAACCGCCAAATGGATGGCCGCTTGGAGGAGGGTCGAGACTAACCGATCTAATCCTCCCCCTGTTGCCGTGGCTGAGTCTTTTCCGCCGGATACCGAAACGGAGCAAGTTAAGACGGCCCTGGTTGAAACGGCTGAGACGGAACAAATTATTGAACAGTTGGATCAGGAGGCTGAGCAGAGGGAGGAAAAACGTCCCGCCAAGCGCGAAGCCAACCCTGAGGAAGCACTTACTGATAAACGGCCACGCTTAGAGGAGTCAGACTCGGATGTGCCATTCATCGTCTAACCAAGGATAAAGAATGTGCCGATTGCATCTGATGAGTCGGCTCTGAAAGATCTGGCTGTGGCCCTGAGCATGGCTTTCTCAATTTCCCTTCCGGTTGACAGAGCGACTTTCGGGCGGAGCCAGATTTGCTGTCAATTGCCTTAGCCGCTCAATCGACCATGTTGGTACGTGACTTAACCTTATCTGTAGTCTTCCGCATATATATATATATATATATTTATTATTATTATGACTTAACTCTAATTCCTTACTTTGCAGATGGCGGGCAGGTTAGTCGAGATCGGCCGCCGTCAACATGATGCTATTGAACAGATCGGCTTGTTGAAAACCGAAATCGAAAATGAGAAGAGCAAGGCCGTGAAGGCCTCTCAAAGAGCCGAATCCGAGTCGGCGAGAGCGGCGGAGGAGAGCGCAAGAGCCGATGCTGAAGAAGAGAAGGTGAAGAGTTTTGACCAACTTAGATTGGCCGCCAAGGAGAGGGAAACCGCGAACGAAGACGAGCTCAAGTTAGCCAAGGAGGTGATTGCCAAATTGGAAGACGATTTGGAAGAGTCGAAGAAGGCGAAGGAAATAGTCGATTCCAAGGCTTCCAAAGCGTTCTAAGCTGGGAAGGACGCCGCCTTGAAGAACTATGTGGAGGAAGTACCAAAATTCGAGAATTGAGGCTTCAAACACGGCTGGCTCAAAGCCCTCACTGCCGCTAATGTGACATTGGCCCAGCCGATTCCATATGAGCAAGTGGACGTTGAGCCGCTGGAGTCTGACCCTGAAGATTGACTAGGGTGACATTCCAATTTTTGCTAGGCATCTTCCATGCATGGTTCTTGTAGATTTTTGTTATTAGATTTTTGTTTATTTAGGGTAATTTTCATGTGTAAAATGACTACTATCTATACTCAATTTATTAATGAAAATTTCCTTTGCTTTTCACTACTGTCTATTGCGTGTGCTAGCTATCAATCTAGTAGGATGTAAGATCATAAGTAAATTAAACATCCGATTAAATATCTGCCGATTAGATAACTGCGTATCTTTTCAATTTAGCCAAATAAATTAATGAATATGCCCTTGCCCTAGCCAATGAATGAACTTGAACACCGAATATCGGTGGTTTATGGAGTGGCTGGGGCACATGAACCTATCAGTGTAAGGCCTTGAAATTTAGTGAATCATTAGCCGTTAAGATTAACGAATCTGCTCTTGCCCCAGTTAAGGAATGAATAGGAACGCCGAATATCAGTGGTTCATGGAATGGCTGAAGCACATGAACCTATCGGCGCAAGGCCTTGAAATTTAGCCGATTAGATTAACGAATCTGCCCTTACCCCAGTTAAGGAATAAACTAGAATGCAAATATTGGTGGTTCATGGAATGGCTGGGGCATATGAACCTATCGGCGCAAGGCCTTGAAATTTAGCCAATTAGATTAACGAATCTGCCCTTGCCTCAGTTAATGAACTGGAACGCCGAATATCGGTGGTTCATGGAATGGCTGGGGCGTATGAACCTATCGGTGCAAGGCCTTGAAATTTAGCCGATTAGATTAACGAATCTGCCCTTACCCCAGTTAAGGAATGAACTGGAACACCGAATATCGGTGGTTCATGGAATGGCTAGGGCATACAAACCTATCGGCACAAGGCCTTGAATGCAAGCATTGATGAGATCGCCTCGGGAGTGCTGCCCCCGTAATCAATAAATGGGGCGGGGGCTACGTGCGCGGAGGCGCCATTGTTGCGTTCAAATCCAACAAATTGGGACTAGAAAAAAGAAGTGTGGATGACTGTGGATGGCAAAGAGACTATTCTTCAACAACAGATGGGAAGGTAGGACACTCGAGGAGCTGGAAGTAGAGATGAACCAAGGTGGCGAGCCTACGCGCACGGGGAGCAGGGCATTGAGAGAGCATGAGAAACGCCAATCCCCACGTCACCAAAGTAGGTCACCCAGAAAGGAAAGACAACAATGAGGTAACTCCCCTCGTTCGAGAGGCAAAGCCAATGCGACACCACGCCCGTTGAGTTTCTCGGTTTTTGTTGGCAACAAACCGATGACGAAGGTGGATTCCATCATTTGCGACCCAAATGTAACAATCGAGTTTGCTCGACAAATTTTTCAGCCAGAAGTTCAGCAGTCCATGGTCGGCCGGGCTAATTATGAAGTTTTTCGGGAGGGTATTCATGGAGCAGTAAAGGGTTTGTATACCTCCTATGAAATCAGCATGCGCCTGCATGCCGCGCGAAGAGAGATAGAGCAAAGGGATGCTCGCATTCAGAGCTTGCAAGCTCGTACGGAGAGGGTCGAAAATGAGCTAAAGAAAGCTAACCTCTCTGAGACTCATTCGGCGAGTCAAGTAAATCCGATTGTCGCGGATCGAGTAAATCGCCGAATTCTAGATCAGGCGATTACTGACCGAGAGACGGCCAGTATCTTCGCAATAGAATCTGCCAAGGCCAGGTCCTATGAGAAAGGATTCTATGAGGGCCGTAAAATTGGGATAGAGAAGACAAAGGAGAAACTAGTAGAGGAGGTCTATCGATGCGAAAATTGCGGATTTAAGCATGGATGGACCAAGGCTCTTCAGGCCGCAGGTATTGATCCGGCGTCACCCTTATATCAGAGTTATACTTTTCCGTTCGAGGCTTTCGAAGCCGAGAAGACTGATGACGAGGGCGGAGCCGAATAATTTTGATGTATTTTTTTTCTTTTTATTTATTTATTATTATTATTATTATTTTTTGTTGTAAAGCATGTACTTATGATTTATTGAATAAAACATATTATTCTGAATGTCTCCAAGAGTGTAATTTCTTTACAGAAAATAAATATTAGTTTATCTGATGTTTATAGAAAGTAATCAATCATCCTTGCCAATCTAGTTGTCTAATACTTTACGTCGATCATAATATCCACGAAAGAAGCTCCGAATTCGAAGGCTTAATCGGCCCAAACGTCATTCACAAATGGCGCTCCGCATTAGGAGGCTTAATCGTGTTTGGCCCAAACGTCATTCACGAAGGGCGCCCCAAATTCGGAGGCTTATTTGTATTGGCCCCAACGTGTCATTCACGAAGGGCGCTCCGAATTTCGGAGGCTTAATCGGCTCAAACGTGTCATTCACGAAGGGCGCTCCGAATTTCGGAGGCTTAATCGCGTTTGGCCCAAACGTCATTCACGATGGGCGCTCCGAATTCGGATGTTTAATCAGCCCAAACGTCCCGAAAGGGCGTTCCGAATTCGGAGGCTTAATCGGCCCGAACGTGTTATGCATGAAGGGCACTCCAAATTCGGAGGCTTATTTTTATTGGCCCCAACATGTCATTCATGAAGGGCGCTCCAAATTTCGGAGGCTTAATCGGCCCAAACGTGTCATTCACAAAGAGCACTCTGAATTTCGGAGGCTTAATCGGCCCAAACGTGTCATGCAGGAAGGGCACTTCAAATTCGAAGGCTTAATTGTATTGGCCCAAGTGTGATTCACGAAAGGCGCTCCGAATTCGGAGGCTTAATTGGCCCAAACGTGTCATGCACGAAGAGCGCTCCAAATTTGGAGGGTTCATTGTATTGGCCCAAGCGTGATCCATGAAGGGCGCTCCGAATTTGGAGGCTTAATCGGCCCAAATGTGTCCTACACGAAGGGCGCTCCAAATTCAGAGGCTTAATTGTATTGGTGTAGACACCCCATTTTTGACCGTCCTCAAGACTTGGACGTCACCGCTTGAACACTTGGTGATTATCCATGTTTGTGTTCGTTTGGGAGTTCCCGGAGTTCTCGGCTGCGCGCGCCTTGCCTCGGAACCTCCGAACTCGACCGTTTGTGTTTGGTTTTGCACCAAACACTTGTGTTTTGCCTTGGAAGGGCAGGGAGTGCCTTGTGAGACACCCCCACATACCACCGGCTGTGGCTAGAGGCCACCGGCTGTTTGGTGTTGCCACCGGCACTATATTGTGCCGGTCGGCACTCTTTTTGGCAAAATGACTATTTTGCCCTGCCGACCACTTTACAGCTGTTTTTGGAGATATTTTCAGACAGCTTTCTGGTGTTTGTTTCCCTCCATACACGTGTATGGAGGGATGAGCCCTTTTGATGCCTTAACTTGTAAGTTTCCATGCCTATACAAGAGAAGGCTCTTCTCTTGGCTAAAGGTTAGAAAATTTTGGAGAGTTAGAGAAAAGAGAGAGAGAAGCTCTGGTTTTGCTAGAGTTTGAGTTGCATACACCTTCTATCTCTATCTTCCTTTTGTGTGTCTAGGTGTTTTGTGCCTTACTATTGCACACAAACACCTAGTGTCTCACCTTCCTCTTGCAACTGAGGTTCTTGAGGCTTGTTCTTGAAGTTCTTGACTAGATTGAAGCTCAAGGGACCAACTACTCCAACCTTTGTGAAGAAAAGCTTCAAGGGTAAGAAACTTACTTTATTTACCCCATTTTTGCACTCCATTTTTACCTAGTTTAAAACAGTTTTTGTGCTTAGTTTATAACACATAAAAGTTCTGTTTTTTTAGCCTCTTTGTTGTATATTAAGGGTGCTAAGTGATTTGGGTAAGTTTGACCACCCTTAGGCCTTGAAAAGGGCTTATTTTTGTGCTATTTTGGTGAGATCCGGGATTTGTGTGCTTGGACCTCTCCACCACTGAAATCTTGAGGGATTTCAATGGTGGAGATGGTGCCTTAAAGTCCTAGAAAGGGGAGGGCCACCCCCTCTCCTTGATGTCCTTGAAAAGGGCAAGTTTTGCTTCCTTATGTAGCTTCATGCTTGAGTGAGTGTTGAGCATGTTTGACTTGTTTTCCATGCTTATATTGCCATGTTATACCATGATTTCAAGTTGGTTTAGGCCCCCTTATGCATGCTTAGCATAGTTGCCTTGTAATCCCCCTTATTGCCTTAATATGCCTAGGTTGTATGCCTTAGCTTCGAGCATGTTTTATGCTTGCATTTGTGAAGCTTGTATGCTTATTTTGCCATGATCTAGCTCTGTCCATAGCCATTTGGGTCGATCTCATCATGCATTACATAGCTCCTTTGCATTTGGCTTGTTGGCCTTGAGAGCATGTGAGTGTAGCATGACTTGCTTGCTTCATTTTCAATGATTTGAAACCATCTAACATGCCACTTCAGACCTTAGGATGTGCTTGTTTGATTGCTTTGCATGCCTCTTTAATGCTTTAAAAGCTTGTGTTGAATGCTCCATGTTTTGGTCATGTTGTATGCCTTTGTGCTTGAGCCCCTTAGATGCCATCTAGATGCTCCCTAGGCTTTGTTTAGGTCTGCTTGTGACCTGTTTTGAGTCCCTTTAGCTTTGTGAGGCTTGGTAGACTTGGCCTTAGTTTAAGCCTTCATGGCTTGTTTCAAGACTTGGACCATTTGTTGCATGCTTTGGCTTGCTTTGTTGCATGATTTGGCATCATATTTTGCATGATTTTCAGAGCTTTATATGCATGTCAATTGTCCATGTTTAACTCACTTCAAGTGTGCTCGCATGTTGTTGTTGTGCTTAAGTGTTGGTACCTTAACATGTGTATGTGTGCATGTGTATTTGGCCCTCATAATTTAGCATTGTGGCTACTGATTTTTGGGCCTTTTAGAGTTGCCCAATTCATGTATAAGTCCATCCCCCATTGGTTTGCATGCTTGTCTTGTATGCTTGCTTGTATGCTTGCATAAGTGCGTCACATTGTTCACTTTGCATGATAGATAACATGCTTAGGGTTGCATCACATTCGCATGCATGTTAGGCCTCTTGAAGTGAAGTATGATAGAGGTTTGGCACCCTTGTTTGCTTGATTGCATTGCATGCATTTGAAATTAAAGTTGCACTCTTGATTCTTTGGGCCATCATGCACGGAAATGCGTGATTGGTGGTCCGGGAATCGAGGCATATGCCCCCTTGAGTCACAAACATGATAAGGGGTGTGTTTAGTGCATAAATGGCTTGAATCACATTGCCATGCAAGTTGTTTCCCTCTGCTGCTGTGGGTTGCAGGTTCTGCAGGTATTAAGTGCCGGCCGGCACTATTTAGTGCCGACCGGCAGTCAACCAACAGCCGATGGCTTGTTTCAGTGCTGATGAGCTTATTCTACTGCCGGTGGAAGTTCTACCTAGCCGATGATGTCCCCCAGTACCCTGAGAGGCACTTCTGGGACTTTGGCAATTTTCAGAGAAGGATAGCAGGGAAAACAGAGGCACACTTGCATGACAGTGCGATTCTGAGCGAATCCCGGGCGCGTGACGCATTTGGGCCCCTCCTCCCGAGGCATTTACTGTTTTAATTAGATTAATTATTTGTTTAATTAATTTAGTTAATTTGTAATGTTTAATTAGCTTGCGTAGTTAATTATTTGTATTATTCTTTTGGTCCCTCCGAGCGAGGGCAAAAATGTAATAAGTGTGGGTGTGTGGGCGTGTATGTCTTCCAACCCCCACTTCTTTCTTCCCTTTTATTTACCCGCTTTCGATGGTAGATTAGGGCATACTTATTTTAGCATACCTTATGCAATGCATGCGTGCATTCATGCATTTGTTGACATGCATCGGGCTCGGTACATCATGCAAACTGCATCGTACTTTCAATTCCAAAATTGAATACGTGATAGTTGTTGCATTTCATGTGCCATGCTTAGGGTAGCCGAGCCTGTCTAGATTGCATCTATGCCTGTGTTGCATTAGCCATTTAACGTGAACTAGGTCATGCATGTTTGCTAACCGGGTTATTGTTTTTGGCACGGAGTACAATGTAAGTATTTATGCTTTAGCATATCGCATGTGTGTGAATGTTAACATGACAGCATATCTACCATGCGGCTAGTTGCTTATGTGATAAACTGTTTGAATGCCTGTGGGTGGAGGTTGGATTGCTTGAGTTGGAAAACTCATTGAAATCCGCATTTTAGCCTACTTGCGAGTAGCAATTTCAAACTGTTTTCAAAACAAACGGATATATAATGCTTATTTCCAAATTAGGCAATCTAGTCTATACTTGTTTGCTGTGCGCATAATATAGTAATTCTAGGCTAATAACCGGAATAAGAACGCATAAAGTTTTCAAAAACGGATATCACGGTTAGTAGAGGCCGGTCTTCGGACCGGGCGAAAGGGGGTGCTCATAGCTGACCTTCCCCGATCGTACCCAAGCTCCGAGCCAAGACCACTTTGGTGATGACGGACATGTGGCCTTCGGCACCGAGTCAGGGTTTCCTAAATTTCCCATTTTAAAATATTTAGGTGGCGACTCTGTAATCTGGCAAAGCAGTCCATGTTTGGCACTACTTTTTCAAAAATCTGTTTTTCTTCAAAACGATTTGCCGGATTTGGACTCTTTGGTTCAGATTTAGAACCGCGACACAAATCGAGTCCGAACTGTAGCCGAGGTCCCCCGCGGACGTGCTACAATTGGCCCAAACGTGATTCACGATGGGCGTTCCGAATTCGGAGGCTTAATCGGCCCAAACGTGTCCTGCACAAAGGGCGCTCCAAATTCGGAGGCTTTTGACACGACCAGAACTCACTGGGAAACACAACCAGAACTCAAAAGAAAAACATTATATTGAAAAAAGAAAGATATACACGGCGTAAAATCAAAACAAGCTGTCGTGCCGTACAAGTTGTCTTAATGATAAAACTTGCGCAAGTGTGTGGAATTCCACGGACGTGGCAAGCCTCTTCCATCCATGTCTTTGAGTCGATATGCCCCTGTCCCTGCGATTGAGTCAATCTGACAGGGGCCGTCCCAGTTAGGACCCAATTTTTCGTCAACTGGATTCCTAGCAGCGGGAAGCAATTTCTTGAGAACCAATTCGCCTGGTGTATAACGGCGTAGCTAAACACGTTGATTATATGACTTAGCAAGCTGTTGCTGGTACCGTGCCATGGATGCAAATGGTGTGGTCTCGGCGTTCATTAATCAGAGTCAAGTCTAAGGCCAACATCATGTCATTTCGGCCCATGTCAAAAACCTTTGATTTCAAGGTTGGGAGGCCGATCTCTACGGAGATGATTGCTTGGGTTCCGAAGCATAGAGCAAACGGTGTTTCCCCAGTGGATTGCCTCGGAGTAGTCTGATGAGCCCACAGCACACTGGGCAACTCTTCGACCCATCTGCCTTTAGTTTTCTCCAGCCTTTTCTTGATGCCGTCCAAAATAATCTTGTTGGTTGCCTCCACTTGACCATTGCTTTGGGGGTAAGCTGGCGAGGAAAAGTAAGGCCGGATACCATAAGTGTCGCACAATTCTCGATACACACTACAATCAAACTGGGTACCATTGTCAAAAACAAGTGCCCGTGGTATGCCGAACCTTGTTATGATGTTTTTCCATATAAAACACTTAACACCAGAATCTCGAATATGTGTTAGCGCCTCCGCTTCGACCCATTTTGTGAAATAGTCCATCACAACAATTAGGAATCGCCTGTTGCCTGGGGCCCATGGTAACGGTCCAACGATATCGAGCCCCCATTGAGTGAACGGCAAAGGACTAGTAATAGAATTTAACTCCTCGGCTGGCAGATGAGTTAAGGGGGAAAACTTCTGGCATTGACCACATTTCTTGACATAACTCTCGGCATCAATTCGCATGGTTGACCAGTAGTACCCCTGCGATACGGCGCGATGTGCCAGAGAACGTCCCCCCGAATGGGCACCACAACTGCCTTCATGTATTTCAGACAAAAGTTCCTCGATTTTATCCAGGTGAACACACTCTAAGTACGGCCTGGAGAGAGATTTTTTGTAGAGCTTCCCTCTGCGGATCCAGATAGTATTAGAGGGCTTTGTTTCGCAATTTGTGTGCTTCTTTCTTATCCATCGGGAGCTACTCTGAAGATAGGAATGCAGTGATAGGGTCCATCCAACTCGGATCCAGTTTGATAACGTTAACCTGAACTGATTCTGAAGAGAATACTCGGCTCGGGGACGAACCCTACTTCGATTGTTTTCTTAATTTTTGAGTTGATAGTAGAGGCTAAGCAAGCCAGGGTGTCTACATGCGTGTTCTGATCCCGAGTTATCTGATTCAGTTCGTGGTGATCAAATTTCGCAAGCAAAGAATTTGCCGTTTTCATATAGGCTGCCATGCGGTCATTTTTGGCTGCATATTCCCCTTTCAACTAGTTGATTACTAGCTTTGAGTCACAGAACACAAGCAGACGTCGCGCACAGAGATGAAGTGCATTTCGCAGGCCGGTCAACAGTGCTTCGTATTCGGCCTCATTGTTTGATGCTTCGAATCCCAATTTGACGGCTTGTTCGATTATTGCCCCTTCGGGGGTCATGATTACTACGCCAGCCCCACTGCCACACTGGTTGGATGACCTGTCGCAATATATCTGCCAAACGTCACCAACATACATTCTCCAGTTGGGCTCAGTTTGCACTTGATCAGACTTAAAGTCGGCGAGGGATTCTGTGAACTCGGCTACAAAGTCGGAAAGCACTTGCCCTTTGATGGAAGTTCTGGGTAGAAACTGGATATCATATTGGCTGAGTTCAAGAGCCCATTTCGAGACGCTCCCCGACGCTTCCGTGCTGCGGAACGCTGACCGGAGGGGATATTGCATTGGTACCCCAATGGTATGCCCCTGAAAGTAGTGCATCAATTTTCTTGCAGCCATGAAGAGAGCAAGGATAAGCTTTTCTAATAGAAGATAACGTGTTTCAGCGTCGGCCATAGCCTTGCTCACATAGTAAACTGGTTGCTACTCCCCAAGTTCTTCCCTTATTAGTACGGCGCTGACCGCCCGGTCGGATACTACCAGATACAAGATGAGTGGATCACCGGCTACTGGTGTTGCCAAGAGTAGTACTAATTGGAGATAAGACTTCAGGCCGTCAAAAGCAGCCTAGCACTCGGGAGTCTAATCAAATGCTCTGCCTTGCCGAAGTGTGTGAAAGAATTGTCGGCAGCAATCTGTGGAACGGCTGATAAACCTGTTGAGCGCGGCGGCTATCCCTATTAGCTTCTGAACCTCTTTGACTGACCGAAGGGATCCAAGCTCTAGAATTGCAGTGATTTGCCTCGGATTGGCTTCGTTTCCGCGGTGGTTAACGATGTAGCCAAGGAATTTGCCGGATCCTATGCCGAATGCACACTTAGAAGCGTTCAATTTCATCTTGTACTTTCGCAAAATGCCAAATGTTTCAGACAAATCGGCTAGATGGGAGTTCTTTTCCTTGGATTTGACTACCATATCGTCGATGTATACTTCCATGGTACGGCCGAGTTATTCCTTGAACATAGAAGTCACTAGTCTTTGATAAGTTGCCCCCGCATTCTTCAGCCCAAAAGGCATGACCTTGTAGCAATAGGTTCCTCTTGGGGTGAGGAATGCGATTTTTTCTTGATCCTCCGGATGCATGACAATTTGATGATAGCCTCTGTAGGCATCCAAGGAGCTCAGGCGTTGATAATGTGCCGTTGCATCTACGAGTTGGTCTATTCTGGACAGAGGAAAATAGTCCTTGGGACAAGCTTTGTTCAAATCCGTAAAATCCACACAGACACGCCAAGACCATTCTTCTTCTTGACGACCACAGTATTGGACAACCATGTAGGATAAGTTACTTCGCGAATTGCCCCGGCATCAAGTAACTGATTTACTTCTTCAACGACGGCCGAAGCATGCTCCGCGGTTAACCGCCAGCTTCTCTGAATAATTGGCTTACATTTCGGATCGACATTCAAGCGGTGTTGGGCCACTGATGAGCCTACTCCTGGCATCTCGTATGGGGACCATGCAAATACATCAATATTGCCGAGTAAGAAGGCTACCAACTCCTGCTTTTCGACTTTATCCAAGGAAGCGCCGATCATGAAGAACTTGTTAGGATTTCTGTCAATTTCGATCCGATGCAGGGCTTCGGTTGCTTTTTCACTTGGGATCCCCCCAATGTCTTCGAGGCTCTCCCTATCCGGTACCTCAATTGAATGCACTTCCAGTTCCTTTGGTTTCTTTGTAGCTAGAATATAGCATGCCTACGCCAATTTCTAAGAACCGCGAATTTGTTCAATTCAATCGGAAAACGGAGCAGTTGGTGGTAAGTGCTTGGCACGACTTGCATTGTATATAACCAAGTTCTGCCCATGATCAGATTATACGACGAAGGGAGCTCGACAACCAGAAATTCTACGTTTACTGATCTGGTGCTGGCCCGCACTGGTAGTGTGATCTTGCCCAAAGGATACTCCAGGTTAACATTGAAGCCGAATAACGGGTAGTTGGTCGGAGACAGGTCCGAATTAGTAAAACCAAGCTTGACAAAAGTTTTGTGATACATTATCTTCGAAGTGCTGCCCTGGTCAATGAGAACACGCTCGATGGTGAATCTGTTTACACGTAGCTCGATCACGAGGGGATCAGTGTGGGGGTGAGTCACTCCAACTAAATCACTGTCATCGAAACTAATCCTTCCAATGTCTTGTGGCCGCTTCGCTGGAGTCAAAGTACTATGGGTGCTAGACGACAACTGGATTGTGTGCACCTTGGGTGGCGCCGGCATGCTGTATATCATATGAATTACACCAAGAGGAGGTGACTCCGGCCGTAGAGCTACTGTATTTGTTGAATTGTTCTTTCGGACGTATTGCGTAAGACGGCCGTCTTGCACCAACTCTTTAAGGTGATCTTTTAATGAATAACAACTCTCAGTGTCGTGACCATGGTCTTTATGATATTCACACCATTTATTCAGTCTTCTCGCATCGGGAGGTCCCGTCATCTTGGGCAGCCACTTGAAGAACGGAAGGTGTTGTACTTTCAACAGAATCTTATTGATCAGGTCTGTTAGCTCCGTATATTTCCTGCCTGAACGCCTTGTGCACCTGCTGTCCACTTGATACTGTTCATTAGCTCGATGTGAACAATGGTCGTTTGATCGGCGCGAGTCATGCCTTTTATCTCGTTTAGGTCGATTCCGCTGCTCGGGGCTTCTTGATAGCACGGCGCTAATCGGCTGAACAATTCTCGACGTGGCTGTCTCAACGGCTTTGCGTTCGGCTTTGACTCGAAGGGCATCATCTTCTATTTTGCAGTATTCTTCGACTTTCTTCATTAATGCCCAGATGGTTTTGGGGAGACGCCTGGTTAAGGAACTACGGAGGGGGCTATCAGGATGCAATCCCATCTCAAAGGCGGTGATGGCCATGGAATCATTGCAAGCATCATCTACCAAATTAAAGCACTCCCAATAGCGGGTCGAGTATTCATGAAGAGTTTCTTCCGGTTTAATTTGCATGGCCTAGAGAGAATCAGCTTGCTTCGGTTGGACCTCATTAGTGATGAATCTCGCCCTGAATGACTTTTGAAGTTGGTGGAAGCTCTTAATCGATCCCGGCTCCAGTTTATAGTACCACCTCACTGCCAGTGGTCCCAGACTGCTTGGAAATATCTGACACATGAGGGCTTCGTCGTCAGCGTGGAGCATCATCGCTTGCTTGTAATGACGAATGTGATCAGTGGGGTCTGATTTTCTGTCGTAGAGGGTGAACGACGGTGCCTTGAACTTTTTGGGTAGCATAGCCCTGGCGATTCGTCGCACGAATGGGTCATGTTTATCTTTTTCATCCGAATCATCGCTTCTCCTTCGTCTATGCCGTACGTATGGACTTTCTTCAGACGAGCTGGATGCATCAACTCGCCCTTTCTTTCTGGGCTCGAGAGATGGTGAGTCTGAATCACTATCATTGTTGCGTTTCTGAAGTCGACGTCGGTGACCATCCTTCTTTGTCGAAGGTTGATCCCAGTCTTGGCATACGGCTTGTTGGGACTTCGCCACCTCCAAGGCCAAATCCTGGTGGAGGCGCTCATTCTCAGCCATCATGTTCTCCAGCTGCTGTTCATTTTGCTTTGCCTGATCCATAATCGTCTGCATCGTCTCATACATTGAAGTTGAGGGTGAGGTCTAAGCTACTGAATCAAAGTTCAAGGCACATCGTGCGGCGATATTCTCCGGTCCCAGCATGTTTCTTAGAGTGAGGTCATCTCTTGGTATAGTTTCATCAGCGACTATCGGAGGATCTTCCGTGACGCTCGCCATGAATAAGCTTGAGTATTCTCACAGACAGTGCCAATTGTGGGGAGGTAAGTTTGGAAATACTCTAGGATCCTAAAGCACGTCCCTGATCCTCTGATCGTCTCCTAAAAAAGGGATTAACACTCTGGTCGGGGGTGTCGGAATTAGCACTCCGATGGACAAGTTAGTATAAGTCTATTGTTTGCTTGAGGCTTAAGTTTTTTGGATCTGTTCTCACATATCTTTCTTCGGTTGATGCTCCTTTATTTATATTTCCTTTTGGGCCCCAGGTTCGAGCCCACTCTTAATCCATCGTGTAACTATTTATTCGGCCTCTTCTGTCGTATGCCAATTCTCACTCGGCTTTTTTTTCAAATGGTTCTATGGCCGAATATAATATATGTATCCCGATTTTCCAAGTGTACCCCGCATCTCCACCATCACCATTATTCGGCTTCCACAATTATGATTTGGATGTGACATTTTGTCTTATTGGCTTATGTAGCCAATTTTGTCTTTTGTGTTTTTTTTTTTAAAATCAAAACGCCAAAACCAAACATAACTCTAGTGACTTTTTAGCTTTTAAGCTAAAAAATGATATTGCCAAACGAGGCATAAGTTTACTTTACCTTATAATTTTTTTTTTTTTTGGAACTTTTTAGACCAATTTTATAAACTTAATGATCTGTAAGTGATATGATTGGTTAATGATTAGAAAAGATATAAGAGACAATGTTACATTTAATATCCTAATCGATTGCCAAAAGGCTTGAAAATTAGGTATAATTTTTTTGTCTTGAATAGTAGTACTCATTTTTTTTTATTTTTTTTTTATTTTTAGCGAAGAAATTGGACTCCATGTCCAATCTAGCATGGAGTCAATTGTTTGATTGAGAATTTGTACGCTAGATTAGGAGTCTCACCAGAGTATGAATTTCATATATGTTATATTGTGTCCTAAGGGGATGTAGAATAGAAATTGTGGGATTGGAATATTATGGGATTAAGTTGTAAAACGATACATTTGCCCTCTAAATATTTGATTTCATTATGCATTACATGTAATAAAATAAAATAAAATATAAAAATCTCAATTAAAAAATAAAATAAAATAAATTTATTTAATTTTTATTGATGTTTATTTATTTAATTTTTAAATAATTTTTATAGATGTTTTATTTTAAATTTTTGTTGATATTTTATTTAATTGTTATTTTGTTTATTATTTAATATTTATTATTTTCTTAAAATAAATTTATTTAAAATTTTATGTCAACATTAATTTTATTGATTTTTTTATTTAATTTTAAAAAGTAAATTTATTTCATTTTTAAAAATAAAATAAAATAAATTTTTATTTAATCTAGCCCAAAAAAATTAAAATATTAAAGACAGATTTAGTATTGTTATTACTTAGTAAACATTTGAAAATGATAAAATAGTCTATTGAGTATTTATCTTTTTTCATAATATTTCAATCAAACTTTGGATTGAATAGGATAGTCATTTATAGATATCTAATCTCATGAGAAAACAAATACGAGATACACATAATTTCCAACCAAATGGTCCAAGGACTATAAATCCCACAATTAATAATCTGATAAACTATAATCTCTTTTATTCAGTCTGTCTAAACAAATATAACATCGTGGATGATTTCATTGGATGTTTTGTAAGGGTTTAGGAATTAGTATGCGTATGCACTGCTACTTTATTATCTTTCATGGGGTTTTTAAGTCTTTCAAAATTATGTTTGTGGGTGTTTACCTATTTTACTTTATTATCTTTTTAATAAAAGCTTTGCCCCCAAAAAAAAAAAATAATTTTTTTTTTGATTGACTAAACAATATATCTTATTAAGAGCAATAATTCTTTTCTAATAATTTGACTGATCCAAATCCGTTTTTCTACAGTTTTATGTCACCCTGCATAACAAAGTATTATGTACACAAAATGATTAAATATATATATATATAAATAAGAAAAAATGTTATGTAACTGAATATATTTACACACTTGATTAAGGAAACAACACCAGGGACTTAAATGCTGCCTTTGCCTAACTGGAAAAAGATAGTTTGTGCCATGGTGAGCAGTAGTATAACAACAAATGCCTATGGACTGTTGAAGTAATTCCGCCTTAAGTTTGCCATCCACACATTGGCGTCGCATACAATGGTTATTCACGTCATTGAAAACTTCATTATAACTAAAGTTACTGGCATTTGTCATGGTGACCTTGATTAGTTTGTGCCACATGGTGTAAACCTCTACATCAGCACCTACCCAACTTTCAATAATTCTACTATGGTGGAGCAAATTAACAACCTTTGAAGAATTGATGAGGCAATCCATGAACACGATATAGTCACAAACACACAATTGTTGATTATGATCTAGAGAACAAAACTCTTGTGCAACTAGATTTCTAAGGAAAGACTGTATTATTCGTAATGGATAAGAGTGGGATTTTTCAATGCCTCACTTACGAACTTTATATCAAACAAGTTGTCGCTTCTTTCAACCATCTTGAATTGAACCCCAATCTCTATTGCTAAATAAGTCTGAACACATTTATTTATTAAACGGAGTAATGATAGAGGCTCTAAAAAATTTTACTAAAGTTTCTACCAAATGTCTCACATAGGTGTGAGATTCACATGTGGGTCCTATACCTATGTGAGACATTTGGTAGAATTTTTAGGGTCTCTAGTATTTTTGTATTAAACGAGCTAAGTAAATAAACTTTTAACAAGTCAATTTTGGACCTAAACAAACCTTAAATTTCTAGTACTTAAAACCGAAAAATTATTGGTTGGTCCTGGGGCACCACATGGCCATGTCCTACATCAATCACAATTCGTCATGCTCTATCATGTTCCTCAATTATCCAATATAAATTCATGAATCCCACATTCTCTATTAATCATAACATCATTAGGGCACCACGTGATGGTTCCCAAGACCAACCAATAACTTCTCTTTAAAACCAGTCTAATACTAACATTATATCACTGTTTTGATCTTGACTTAACTATAACTAAATTCCTCTTTTTTGAGTCAAGAGATTACACATTTAATGCCCCGACATAAATTAAAATCACATGAAAATCCCATCAACTCCTCACAAAAATTCTAAGGACCCCCCTGGGAACTTGATTATTTTAGTTAGCTTTTTATTTTTTGACTATTTTAACCTGGTTAAAAAAATTCAGGATAATAGTTGATTTTTTTTTTTTTGTAGTTGATTTGATGGTTAAAAAAAAATGAAATGATTATGATTTAAATGTGATATTTTATCTTATTTAACTATTTTATTCTATTTTATTTTTATTAACTATTTTATCCAAATTTGGACTATTGTCGTAGTTGATTTTAATAAAATCCCAAACAACCCCAAGTATAAAATAAAATCCTAACTTTATAAGTAATTTCTCAATTAAAAGCTATGTGAATGATTCAAAAACATTTTTAATAAACTCAAATGACATTGTTCTGATGATATTATCGTTAGAAAATGGTTTTGTATTTTAACTTTTTTTCCTCTCAAATGGCGGGTTGATAGTGCAACATGTTCATCTCCGTGTTGGAGATGAACACCAAACTCATTGGGAATCCTGGCCTCTGCTAATAGGATCATGGATGTAATTTATAGGCTTCATATAATTGTACTTGGCCCACTAAACCTTTTTTCTTTTCTTTTCTGACTTATGTATATTATATATTTTGTAGAATCATTATAATTTTTTTGTAGTGTTAATATAAATTATTATAATTATGTTACGAAGGGATGCAATACAATAAAAATTTTATTTATAAATTATTATAGTTGTTGTATAACGAACTATTCTAATTATGTTATGAATATTAAATTATTGCATACAATTATTGTGAAAAAAGTTATTTAATTATTATGATTTTGTTACCAATTATTGTAGTGTAGTTTTGAAGGGCATATTGTATGCATTTTTAAGAGTGTATACCATAGTTTTGCTTGTTTTATTTCCTTGAAAAAAAAAAAAAAAAGCCCCAAGTTTTTTCATTTTTCATTTATTAGTATGTGATAATTTCAAAATTTTTTGTACACAATATATATATATATATTAAGTTTCAAGGAGTTGATAATTGGTTGATCAAGCATGGAGAATTGACTGTTCAAAAAAATTTTTAAAAAAAGCACGGAGAATTGAGAATAGTGAACGCGGTTTGTGGATTCAATGGTGTTTACTCATTATGGGGCTTGTTTTGAGTCAAATCTAGATCGCTCTTGTGGCTTTTTCCCAGTTGGATTTTTTACATAAAAAAATTGCAAATGTCTTCTAATTGGGAATTGAAGTAAACAAAATTATATATATATAGGCGAATCAATCAGATTTTTCATCTACGTTCTTTAGAATGCAAATGGAAGATCTGCACATTAAAATCCATTTTCAGAAGAACAACTTGACTGATTCAAATAGAACTAAACCGCTTTTATGAAGAAATTAGGTAGTCTTCAATAAAATAGTGTTTGCATGTAGAGAGAAATTGCAGTTCTGGTAATATAGTCTGCACGACATGCTCGGCGTAATCCTTTTAAAATAATTGGGGAACACCTGGAGATATTCGTTTTGGAAAATGATTGAAAAATGATATATAAGGTCTCGTTTGGGAACATATTATTTTACTAATTTTTTAATTAAAATATGATGTAAAAAAAATTAGTATATTTGGGATAACTTTTTTTTTATTTTTTTACAATAAAATGTGTAAAAAATAAAGAGAAAATGAAATCTTTGACTTTTTTGTATAGATTGTTAGCTTTTTGGTTTTTTTAGCCTTCATTTGGGAAGAGATAAAATAGCCTAGCTTTTTGGCGCTTTGGCTATTTTAGCCTTGTTTAGTTTTTGTTTTTGGCTTTTTTGACTTTTTGTGAAAAAAAAATATAATGATTATGATTTGGATATCACATTTTGTCTTATTGGCTTATGTAGCCAATTTTGTCTTTTGTGTTTTTTAGTCAAAACACCAAAACCAAATATACCTTTAGTGACTTATTAACTTTTAAGCTACAAAGTGATATTGCCAAACAAGGGAAGTTTACTTTACCTTCTAAATTATTATTTTTTTACTTTTTAGACCAATTTTATAAATTTAGGGGTGGTTTTGGATGATCTAAATAAGTGCACTTTTTTACTTTTTATGAAATATGGGTTGGGTATAGTTAGATTTGAAGTGATGTGATAGAGAAGTGATGTGACTTAAATAGGATAATGACTTTTTGACTTTTTTAGAGTACCCCAAACAAGACCTTAATGATGTGTAAGTGATATGATTAATTAATGATTACAGAAGATATAAGAGAGAATGTTACCTTTAATATCCTAATTGAATGTCAAAGGCTTGAAAATTAGGTCTAATTTTTTGTCTTGAATAGTAATACTCGTTTTTTTTGTTTTGTTTATTTTGTTTTGTT